>JAAAKL020000144.1:0-13105 GCA_010016065.2 Carybdea cf. marsupialis auct. non (Linnaeus, 1758)
CGTCACCGGTTTTGCAAGATCTTACTGCATTTGTTTTCATACTGTGCACGATCGCCGTTAGTACAATAGCGTATGACATAAGTTGTAAACAAATGTACCGATACTTGCCTCATCATTTGTAACCACGCTTAGATCACACTGTATTTAATGTAAAATAACTATCCTTTCACCTATCTTATTGAGTAATCGTACATTCCATAAATATTTTAGTATAACATGTATACAGTAGTCCTCGACTGGTTCAATCAGTTGTGATCGACTGAAGTAATCCTAAACAGTCAAAGACAGCATCATCGCTGGATCTACTGACGGAATCCTTTCATAGAATTCAGCCGACTATCGCGTAGTTATTGCCATCGGATATTGTGAACCCTTTATCGATATAATATACTTGAACGGTGTAGAACGGTAACAGCAACTTGTATCGTGCCTTCCTGCACGCCTTGACGCGGCCCTCACAACTAGTTATTTATTAGTCTACCTCGCTTTCTAATGATCTCTATAATGCACTTTTAACAAATTTGTTGGGCAAATTAAATATTCTGAAAGTAAACGCACCTAAGAGTTTTTGGTTATATATGTTATTATCTTTGATCTTTCACAAAGAGACATCACATTTTAAGCAAACCATTGTGGATGCGGCGGCTCATCTGTCAAAATCTTTATTGAAAAATTTCGAAATTTGTCAATGAAAATTGTTCTTCCTGGTAGATTAGAAATACTTAACTGTTACTTCCATTTACCATTTGAAATGTTTAGTATCAAAAGAAGGCTTTACCATTAGCTACCGCCTAGGAAAAGATGAGGAGCATGTCATTAGCCACAATGATAAGGCGTGTATACTAGATAACTTAGTTACCTGCGAGGAAGGGTCTCGTACCTCCTGATCGCATCATATTGTACTCTAGATGTGTATATAAAGAATATTATTATAGGTGCGTCTATCTCCAGTCACGAAATAGTAGAAATTATAAAAAAATATTCTCGGAGAAAACATGGATGAGATCATAAACTGTAACAATGCTAACCCGTCGAGGAAGACTCAGTGGCGGTTTTAGGGGGGGCTAACGGGGCCATGGCCCAAGGCCCCGCGCTTGTAGGGGGCCCACCCCTCAATGCTAAGAAAAATGAAAGTGTCTGACTGCCCATATCAATGTAATGGAAGTAAGTGAAAACTCGAAACTGTATCAACTGGAAGGATTCCGGAACTTCCGCAATACTATCATGTCTGAACTTCCTTGCAATGCATGACGTCATTGGGTCTCTCAAACTTTTTTGACCCAGGGCCCTGCACCCTTCAAAACCGCCACTGGGAAGACTGCTAGTAAGACTAAAGAAGTTCACTGTGAAAGATGAAACAAAATCAAATCAAGTGTAAGCTAATTAGGGTATTGGAGAGTAGACAAAAAAGAAAAATTTAATATTTGTTTGAGAGTAAACAGGAAGAAGAGGATAAGGCAAGACCCTCATGTTTGATGGACTAAATTTTAAGAAGGCAAAATTGACAAATTGTAAATGATCTTTCTGAGAAATATTTGTATAATCGATGCACAAGTAAAGAGCACCAGCTTTGGAAAATAGAATCTGGTGAAGTTACACTTTTATTTTGAAAAGATATTCGTAATGACATTCTTGCGTCCTCAGTTGCGTCTGCTGTCCACCAGTCGAACATAAATAATATCAATCAGATAAGCATTTTTTCGTACTGTTTCGACCTCGAAATCTTATTGAAAGATGATCGTGTAGATCAATGTTTCCCAACATGGGCGATATCGCTGTTTTTGAAGTGGCCAAAGATAGATTTACGCCTATACCTAACGGAATCAACACTCGAAGTTAGGAAACTCTCTTTACACTATCGATGCAAACCGTTTGCATTGAAAACGAGAAATTAAACTTCAACGTTTAATAACTGTACTCAAAAATACACTTAAAACTACTACCAAACTATCAGAATAGTTCAAAATTTGGTGTATTGTCACTATTGTCACAGAAAGGGGGCGACGATGGAGCTATTTGATCACTTAGGGACCGGCAATCCGGAAAAGTGCGGATGATTAAAAAGTGGGGTCATCTCCGCTCTTAGCACCTAGGTATTGGTGGCCCAGTTTTTCCAATAGTCACTTTTTCTTTTATAAAATAAAGTTGGGCGTGGACATTTTCGGCAATGTTTTACCTTCTTCAGATGTTATCAAGTCGGCATTGAGGCCAGCAATGCCAAGAAGCTACTTTTGCTTTGGTTGTGTTTCATTACTCAGTTGAAAGTCCTGATAAAATGGCGTGCTGCTGAAAAGTTGCAGAAACTTGGTGGTTTTCAAGTGGCTGATTGAAAATGGTGGAATTCAAAACGAGATATGTTTGAAGGTGATTCTGCGTCTCTTGATGATATGGAAAGTGGTTTTGGTTACCAAAATCGGCCATTTGTACTGAACTTTGGTTTACGTAATGTCATTTTTTTTATTACTGCTGTTCATAAAGCCATTTTTGTCTTTTTGTAGTGCCACACCGGTAGATAGCTTATACGATGTGTTACCGCCTACGCAGCCATCGTCCAGGTCCCCAAGACGAAGTCCAGAGATTCCCTCGCAAAATGAAAACGCCTACCGTTCTATGCCCCAGCAAGAGCCGGGACCTCAACTCGAAGAAAGCAGACCATGTTACGACTTTGTCCCACCGCCAGTACCAGTTGGAGGCTCTCCAGCTAGTGGACGACAGGACCCTAGTGCTACGCGTATCATTGCTACAGGGAGTGAAGAACCTTCTTTATGCTATGATATGGTTCCGGCCCGCCAACTGCCGTTACCTCCGATTCCTGCTAACGACTCTCCAAGAAATGTGCGTGATGAAATCAATCGCAGCGTCATTCAGGAGGGAACTGGTAATGGCATGGATAACTGTTATGATATTCTACCTCCGAGAAATACTGGGACACCTTCAAGTCATCAGCCAACCACACCTCCACCGCGTCAACCAGCTACCCCACCACCTCGTCATCCAGCGACGCCAACTCAACGACGTCCGGGAGACCCACTTCCGCTCCAGCCGGCAACGCCACCACCACGTCGTCCAATAACACCTCCAGTGCATGAGGTAGCAACACCTCCACCGCGGCCTGCAAAGAGTGCAACTTTAGCAAATGTTCGAAGTCTGGTGGTCTCAAACGACGAACGAGGTGTCAGTGACCCAACAGGTTGCTATGATATGGTCCCGCCTCCTATTACCAGAAGTGACCAGCCAAGGAAATCACCACAGATAATACGGTCGCAGCCAGATGGTATTCCAATACCACCAAAGGCTACTACAGGGGATACCTCGGCCACCAGTTGTTATGACATATTGCCACCCATGCAGCCACCAGTTCCACCCAGGCGACAATCTACGCCGACATTGTCGTCAAGTTTCGGTGAGATGTGCATTGGACGTCCTTTAAGTAGTGCTAGTAGCACAACTGATGAAGGGCCAAGCGGCTGTTATGATGTGCTACCGCCTCGTCAATCATTAGAAGCGTCTCCTCGCCTGTCAAGGGAGCTTGTGGCAGTGGATGCTCGGCGCGGGTCCTTTGGAGTGTCCTCATCTGGTGGATCAGAGACACCAATAGATGAACAAGGTGGTATTTATGACTTCGTCCCTGCGCCAAAAATGGTACCACGGCGCTCATCGCAGACTTCTTCCTCTTCAAGTTTAGAGTGTGGCACACCACCAGTAGGACCATCCTATGACATCTTACCTCCACCAGAGCCTGCGCCTTTTAGTTTGGATTCGGGAACTAACTTACTTGAAGCACCGTTTCCATCGCAAGACGGAAGACCGCATTCAGACCTTGCAGCATATAAAGGGACCCAGCGAGAGGAGCTGGCATCACATTATGGGTTAGTTCCACCGACGCGGCCAGCTAGGACACGCTCGAAACAGCAGTCGCTAAAACGCGTCATGTCCGTCCCTGTTGCGAATTCCGGTACATTGATGGGCTTTAGTGAAAGGAAGCAGAAAGCAACATTGGCAAAAGACGAGTATGTGGATATGGGAGGGCGTACCAATACCTTGAATGCACATTTAAACTACGATTATGTACCTCCTGTACAAAACGACTTAATGAAAGAGGCTCAACAGGATGCCAATTATAATCTTGTACCGCCTCCTGTTCCAGTTCACACGAATGACCACTACGTGCATATGGCAGAGCCAGGCATAACGGCTGCATCATCATCTAAAAGGGTGCCAGTGACACCTTTGCAAACATACCACGGCATTGAAACAATTCCTTTTGTGCAACCAGTATATCCACTCGGTAGAGAACCAGATGATATTTATGATCGAGTCCCAGCACGTTTTAAAGAAGATAGCCCATCTGTGGTTGAGTCGGTAACGAACTTTGAGCACGGCATTCCTCCGCCATTAAATATAGAGCGGAGTTCAATGGATACCGAAGGTATGTAGCCATTGTCGTTTATAGATGAATAAGTCGCTCTTGTGCCCTAGCCCAGGAAAAAAACTAGGATATCAGGTCAAGTCAAAAGTGGCGTAATGGTATAGTATCAGACTCACAATCCAAGGGTCGTGAGCTTGCCTGCCACGACCCCGTAAGTATTATGATCTGTCATGTGGTCTCCTGAAGTGGGAAACTAGGTTTCGAGAGATAGGACAGAGAGGGGACAGCAAGCATGAATAGATTGTCATCCGAAGGGGTAAAGTAACCCCGTTCGTAATAATGGCTTCGCCCTTGAACAGGGTGGGGGGGGGAGGGGGTAAGGTGTATGGAAGATTGATTGATATGTTAGACAGGGGAAAACTAGTCAGAAGAGATATTTGACAAACTGGGGTATTGCGCGGGGTGAGGTACTGACAAGAAGGGGGTGATACACAGGGCGAAATTTCAGGCAGAATGAAATATGCCCGAGGGAATATTCGGCAAATGAGAATATATGGGAAATTGAGATATTAGACAGTAGTGATAATAGGTTGAAGGAAGTACCAGTAGAGAATTAAGTAGGTAGAGGGGATACCAGACAAGAAGTTTCACCAATGAATCTGCATGTATTGATTCATTCACAGCTAATTCTTACTGATCGATTTACCGTTGCACCGATTTTGCACATAAATCAAGGACCTAGTAAATCTATCGCAACTGCAATTTTACCCTTAGTACTTATGGACATAAAATCAGAGTCATTTCCCTACAAATTTAAGATCCTTCATCAGTTAATATTGCGCAGTGTAAACAAAAAGGTAAATAAACACTCAACACAAAATAACGGTTATCACTATATGAAGACGTGAACATGTCAATAGTTGCGCATGGTATGTGATGAAGTAGAGAACAAAGACTTTTTAAAAAAGTGACGGTAAATGCGGAGGGAAAGTGTGACGTCACAATTTTGAAAATGTTTGAATTATGGAAAAAATACTCAATTTTCATGTTGCCCTATTAGTGAGAACATCAATGACCAAAATTTAAAGTAATGCCCTTTCCAATTACCGATATATTAGCTTTCAAAGTTTTAAATCTCTCTAACAAAACTTTGTTATTTGGTGCTGGATCCTAACGTAAGGATCCAAGGAAAATTAAGAGAGTTCTGACCATAGAGTTTTTAAATTCAAATGCCTCTTGTTTAAACACTATATACAATACAGGTTTGGTATTTTGAGAAACAGTCTATTATAGGGTTGCATTTAGATATCTGGAGTCAAATCGTCCTATTTCCAAAACTTTTGATTTGTGACGTCATCACTTTCCCTCCGCATTCAATGTATTCGAATTCTCAAGCTTTTGGAAATTGTCGTTGTGAACATGCCGTTGCAGAATGATAGCACGTAATGAAGATACAGACAGTCATAACAAACACTACTGAATGCAACAGGAGTTCCAACAAATTTATATACTGGTTTCAGCGAGGCCGAATCACAGCCCTTGTTGTTGACATCCTTTGCCTGTTTTCTCTTCGCAAAACCAAACTTTTTAGAGTAAAGTTTCTCATCACAGAACATGGGAACTTTACGAAGGGGCTTATCCCTTAGCTGCATCAAGGTCAAGTCTGCCAGATTTTAAATACCAGTGAAGAGAAACCTCTATAACATGACTTTTTTCTTCATCGGTATTTAAAGGAGTGGTTTCTATTGTCATCCGAGTAAGTTTACGAGATTTTTATAACATTGGCCGGTAGCAGTAAATTCCCAATACACTTGTTAGAGGTTAGCTGCAAATGTGGCTTAGTAGCTAGCTACCATACAGTCTCGTCTGTCATCAGCTTACGTAAACACCTCAGACTAAATAGGTTGCTTGCAAAAAATAGAAATGGTCACGAGAAAATACTTCTAGCGGTGTGACATGAGAGTCCGGCTAGAAAAGACCCCACAATGAATAAACGAATTACAGGATGAATAAATGATTGAATGAATGATGCTACAATGGATCATTTTTTCACATTTTCCGTCGGTAATTTGCGACATTACTTCAACTATACATTCTATATAGAACGTTTCGTGCCTCCATAGGGACTAGAAAACTCTTATCTACCTCATAAAATCCGAACTACTTACCCAACTATTTGAATATCAACAGCTTTAGTCATGGCGCTCCAAGCTTCCCAATGATCTTGATCAAATGGATCCTCAATCGATACCACTGAAAAGTTTGACAGATAAACGAAGATAAGGTTAAAACCTGAGTCTTAATCAGAGCAAGCGGTGATTTACAAATCTGAGAGTTGAGGGCGCAGTAGATACAGGTCACGCAACGAAGACGAAGACGAGGGACGAAAGGGATTACCTACATGTTAAAGTTATGAGAATTATGTAAACATAACATGGGAATGGGCACACAGAATCTTAGGGTAGGCCGTTAAGGACAAGAAATCATGGGGCAGCCCTTTGAGGTCAAGAAATCGTAAAGCAGGCTACAAAGAACAAGAAGTTGCAGGGTAGACCGCTCAGGGCAATCATAGGGCAGGCTTCCGAGGTCAAAAAATAGTAGGGCAGGCCGACAAGGAGAAGGAATCATACGGCAGGCTGCTGACGAGAAGAAAAATGGCACGCCGCCGAGGTCAGAAATCAGAGGGAATGCAGTCGAGGAGAAGTAACCATAGGGCAGGCTGTCAAGTTCAAGATGCTATAGGGTAGGCTGTTGAGGACAAGAAATCAAACCGCAGGTCGCGGAAATCATAAATTAAAGCACGGGCCATCAAGGAAAAGAAATCATAGAGCAGTTTGCCCAAGTTACAGAATCATACGGCAGGCCGCTAAGGCATAGGCATAATACGGCAGCCCACTGAGATAAAGAAATCATAGGGTAGGCAGGCGAGGAAAAGAAAACATAGTGCGAGCCGCCGAGATTAAGAAATCATAGGGCAGGCCAAGGAGGACAAAAAAATCATCAGGCGGGTCAAGGAGGGCAAAAAAGCATAGGGCAGGCCAAGGAAGACAAAAAATCATCAGGCGGGCCAAGGAGGGCAAAAAAACCATAGGGCTGGCCAAGGAAGACAAGAAATCATTAGGCGGGCCAAGGAGGGCAAGAAATCACAGGGCGGGCCAAGGAAGGCAAGAAATCATAGGACAGGTCGCGGAGATGAAAAATCTATAGGGAAGGGGCGGGCAGTACATCCGGCTGAGCAACTGGATTCCAGGTAGGTAACAAGTCAAAGCTTTAAGGAAGACGGGTTCCGTATATATCAATGTATTTAGGGCGCGTTTATCCACCAATCGAGTCACTGAAGAAAGACTGATCTTAACAGGAGAGACAGTGGTCCATAGATCATGATGATAATTATCCATTACATATAAATCCATTTTGCGCCGCCTTCAGACAATCCAGGCTTTGACATTTGGTGGTAACGATTGGTAGTAACGTCGGTACGTAGAGGAGGGGGGGGGGGAATTGTTTGCCTGAGCAACTTACAATTCATAAGGTATTAAGGTATTTCCAAACTGGCCATTTCCTTTGAGCAAATGATCTAGTTTTTGCTGCCGATACTTTTTGTGACCTTTTCCAACCTGACTCCTTCTGTCAGGCGACTTCCTGAAATCGTTGTGACACAATAACTAACAAATACTATAGTCGCAACTGGCTCCACTTGTTGAATTGATGGCAGGCCCTACCTGGGTATTCGTCGATAAATTTCTTGTACAACTGGGTGAGTTCCTCGGGCGTTATCTAGACAGGAAAGTGAGAAATCGAAACAACATGTTATGAATCATACAACCACACGAAATAGGGTAAAAGAACTTCGTTGAAGTACCTTGACATTGAAATGCCTTGACGGCCCATTACCGTGGAGCAACTGAACAAACTCAGGTCGTTTCTGAGGTCACGAGTAATCACATTTATCTGTGGTCTGCAACCAAGGAAATATGGAATATTTCGGGGCCCACAAATTATGCTTTGCGGGTTCGCAAACTATTCGAATATCAGGCGGAGCAAAGGCTTACGTCTTTTGTTCTGGGACATGATTTCAAAGTATGAAATAAAACAAGGAGCTACAAAAATGCCTTGTATCGGTGAAATTACTGATGGAAAGTAAGATTACATAAAAGATTACATTTTCAGCCTTAGCCTGCGGCTACCTTTACGCCTAGGGTTACCAAGGACTAAATCTGCTACGCTCAGAATAGATGAACGGTGAGTGTCATCATGGAGAACATAGGCAGCATACATGCAATGCACAAGTAATAACTTGGGGGTCCTGATTCGCTTGAATCCTATATGGCCTTGTATTCGAAAAGGAACCCCAAAATTACTATTTTGTAGATGTTATATTGCTATCTAACAACGTCAATTAGGTGCTTCCACCTTGTAGGAGCTGATACTTGGTGAACACAGGACGGAAAATGCTGCTCAATTTTATCAACTAACCCTCAAAGTCGTGCGTCCAACATAGCCAGCCTCGTACTGGCAAGAAAAAGAGTACACAATGATGCTACAATTTGTAGAAGGCACAGGGTTATTGTGGTTGATTGGGAACGCTTTCTTAACATGTATAACTACGTGTGGGGTTACAGCGCCGAAACACTTCTCTACGGCCTTTCTAACCTGGCTATCGAATCGAAGCGAAAAGTTACCAAGCCTAGGCAGTATTAAGTACACGAGACATTAATTTGGTCCAAAATGTTTTTCGCTGGAAAGAATGCGTTGTTATCTTGGCAAGGCACCGAGTAAATCTTGGTACCACCATTTAAGTGTGCCTTTGATGAGTCTCATTATATGCGGATTACTCTAGCAAGTGCAAAAAAAATTCCCTAATTTCAAGTTGGTAACTCCCATGAAGATCTCTCGCGTAAATCATCTCTATGAACAGAACATACATATGAAAAAACATGAATTACGATTTCAACTTTTGCGGAAAGTATTATGAATTCTCTAAACACGATATCAAAAGTATTTAAAGCACGTGCAAATTTGGTGCATCTTCTCGATATTTGTGGAAACCGTCGAGGAATCAAGGCAATGACCATCCTGAAAAATATTGAATGATGAACAACAACAACATGAAAATTTGGGTAAAGAAAAAGTTTCTCGCTCGTAGGCACGATTCGGCTCTTCAAGACTGCTTAAAATGTCTTACCACTTTTGATCCATCGTTGTTCTTTGTCTTAAAATCCAGATCATACTTCTTGTCCTTGTGAAATTCTATAAAGAAATCATAACGTCTTAATGCCCACTGATCTTAAAATAGCATTACCGATTCTGATGTCGAAAAAGTTCTCGGAATTTAAGTGTAATTACACAACCAAACAATATATTATGTAGTTAATACTTCCACCCCGTGGCATATGCAGGAATTCGTAGAAGGGAACACCAAATGTGGAAGGTCTCAGGCCCTATTTTGTGAAGACATCTAGGCCCCCAGCAATTTCTAAACTTTTTCTGACAATTCCATATCCTGACATTCGCATCATCAAAATTATCAGATCATGCCTTTTTTTCTTCAGTTTGGCAATACAATTTCTAAAACTTCCGACATCACGGGCTTGGCACTGTGGTCTTCCCAGAAATACGCCATTAACTAATCATGACCCTTGACGGTGTCCCCTTTGCAGGGGGTGCACGAGGTGGTGGGGAATAAGCGTTACTAAGCAAATACGTAACGGTGATTCAATTTTGTCCCTTACACTTCCTTCAGGTGCTGGTTGCTTTCCATGATTGGGGCGGAGAGATGTAACACGTGTACCTAGAAATCTTGATAAGACAAAGCTCAGTGACTGTAGCTTCCCATAAAACAACAGGGAGTTTCGACCTATCTTCCAAAACCATAACCCAAAGCCTTCTTAGCATAGTGAGTGCTCCAGCCGATGCCCAACTTCCGTTGCTGATAGTCCTTGGAATGTGCACGTGCCTTACGGCAACACAGATATTCACGAAGCACTCAAGCAAGCCGTGCTGCCACCGTAACGCAAGGAAGAAACAAAGATTTAATCTGAGCTGGACCTTTGGTAAACTGGAATATCAGCCACCCTAAGTAGAAGTTCCATATTGCAGGGTACTATATTGCAAGCCTGCAAATAAGCATTTTCTAACCAGTGGGCATTTTTAGATGGATGCCATCGCAGGCAATACATGAATGATGAAACAGAGAATAACGAACAAGGAGAATGCGTCAGTTGAATTGTGCTTAGATTGTGCTTTGTGTTGAGTGCAGACTGATGCAGTGAATTGAATCACTGGTTCAGCTTCGAAAATTCCCCTTGGCTAAACTAAGAAATGTGACAAATTGTGCCATAAAGGACCATAAATCAAGCGGAGAATCTTGCAATGCCAGCCGGCACTTGCGGGAGCCGGTGACTAATTTCAGGCCTGATATTGTACATGTGCACAGTCAGGTCTTTGAATAATCTGGTCTCTTCTCTATGCTATAAATTTAACGCATGTCTGTTTATCTACAACTAAATTACTTGTCTGGTCTTCATATGTTTACTTAATGTGAAAGTTTGCTCACGTTTCGCTGGCTAGGAGAGCAGGAATTTGTACTTAAAAGCGAAGAAATCAAAAATATAGGAATTGTACATGGCATTCTATCACGCTTAGGTTATATGTCTTCAAAGGTTTGTATTATCCTGATATAATTGCAAGACACTATCGACGACTTTCCAAGTCAACAATAAAAACACTTTAATGCAGAAGTCGTCACCAGGAGAGTGTCGATTTTTATGGCGAGAAAGAAAATCCGAGTCAAAGCCCTCTTTCCGTCACGATGGAATTCATATCGTAGCTTTTCAACATACAATTCGTCCTTAAGTAATAAAAAACCCGATCTTCCACAACCGTGAATAGTATCAGCAATCAATTTACCAGAGAAGAGTCTTTTTCAATACGTATTTTCAATGCTTTCCAAATTCAACCAACCACCCCTACCACCTTCCATAGTATTCTTCCTGTTTGTCAATACTTGTCTATTTTGTCCTTTTTTAAAGGACACTTTCTTCCAAATTAAGCAAAGGCAACATTCGAGAACAAAAGCGAACAACACACATCCATTTTGTTTTAACTTGTTCATCCTTTGTCCTTTTTCAACACATTCTGCCTTCCAAACTAAACAAAAAAACACAACACGATCTTAAACAAGTGAAAATGGTAGTCTTCGCGTTTGTAAAATCGTCTTTCTTCTTTTGGGTTCTTTTTCAACATATACCTCGTTAGAAATTAAACAAAAATAACAGTCTTTGTCAAGCGAGAGTAGTAGTCTTCAAATTTGTCAAAAATTGTTTTCTTCTTTCGTCCTATTTTTATACACACTTCATTCCTATGTTGCAATCTCTCTGAAATTCGATTTCTCAGGGGGCTAAAGTCTGCTCGAGAAAGGGGAAGTCGATTTAGTTTCTGTATAAAAATATCCCAAGAGAAAGCGAAGATCGTCCTAAATATGGACTAGGTTCCAGTTAGGGGCAATCAACTCAGCGAGTTTGCAAAGGACTTCTCATTGTGCCACAAAATATCCTCGATATGTGGAGGTATCGATATTAGAGGGAGTCCAAGAACAGAAGGTATACCAAGGAAGAACTCCATTTTGAACCAGTGTCAACTGTTACTGTCAACTGTAACAAATATATAGTAACATGCTTATACCTGAATCCATGTTCAAGTCAATAAAAGGCCCTACCTGACGCTGCAACATCCATTCCAATATCAACTTTCCCGGTGTATCCAGCTTTCTCAATGCTAACCTTCAACAGTTCCATTGCTGTGACGGAAAGGAAAATACCAATAAAAAAACTGCACTAAAATTTGGTACAATTAAAACAAGTCTGCGCCACTGATGGCTACAACAGCTACCTAATCATAACCTGTGGATTGGTAACTTAACTTGTCTCATGACGTTTTTATACATTATTCAAGTTAGCACGAAATAATGAAACAGTTTTTGCAGTTCAATGATGGCCTCACCTAGTTGTCCTATTTGTACAAAAAGTATAAAACCTCCCTCTTCGCATTCAACGTATTTAGCTAGCCCAAGAGAGTGCGTGCGGCCCTCAAGTTGTCGACATGAAAGTAGAGTCGATAAGCGCACTTCGGGAATGGTCAAGCAAAGACACCTGGGAGCCTTCAGCTGATAATCTAGGTGATCCTCGGGTTGTTAAGGGACACAAAGAACTGTTTCAGTGGCTAAAGGGGACCATGGAAATGTTTAGATTCTTAACAAGCACCAGGGATTGTTTTGGTTGTGAAAAGGGCACTAGGAAGTTGCCAGAGACAGTAAGACTTGTTTGGATTGTGTAAGGGGCAAGAGGAAGACATTAGATTGTTAAGGGCCACGAGGAAAAGTTTAGGTTATTATAGGGAATCCTTGATGTGCTCAGCTTGTTAAAAGATACCTGGAAATGCTTGGGTTGCAAATGGGTATCCTGGCTACCCTATGCAGTGGTCAGGGTGTTCAGGAACATAGAGAAATGTTTGATTGTTTAACAAGATCCTTGCGAATGATCTAAGGAATGTTGGAGACAATCAGGTTGAAAATAAACTTTGGGAACAAGTTGTCTTCACCGAAAGGTACCTAGGAAGTATCTTGTCCTTCAAGTCTATCTTGTGTACTTTCTTTGACATAAACAGAAATTACAAATTTCCTAAACCCAGGCAGTGTTTGAACAGAATACAGGTATAGGCGGTAGTGTTAAGTGTAGG
>JAAAKL020000144.1:13205-57765 GCA_010016065.2 Carybdea cf. marsupialis auct. non (Linnaeus, 1758)
GCAGGATAGGGTCAAGGGTAGGGCAGGATAGGGTCAAGGGTAGGGCAGGATAGGGTCAAGGGTAGGGCAGGATAGGGTCAAGGGTAGGGCAGGATAGGGGTAAGGGTAGGATAGGACTGGGGTAAAGGTAGGATAGGATAGGATAGGTGAAGGTAGGATAGGATACGGGGAATAGTTCTGGGAAAGTTAGGGGCTTACAAGATCGCATCTGCAATATGTCATTTCTGTTAATGGAAGAATAAGGACGGTCTTATGAAGTGGTTGCCCTGTAAGAGTGATCATCAAGAAGTGGTCGTGTCGTTTATGAGGTACATTTCCACATGTTTAAGAACCACTTGCTAATATCAATAGGAAACAAACATCCCAGCTTGCAGTGAGGGGACATGCTAACAGATACTGCGTATTCACAATAAAAAGACTGTAATTCAACATCAAAACAAATAGCATAGATAAGTGTGTAGCACTGTAAAAAAGAACACTACTGCTGTCTTCAGTCTTCACAAGAATTCAAGCAGAGTCTGGTTTGAAACCTAGGTGCCAAAAGTTCTTGAAGGTGGCTTTTAGCGTCAAGTATTGGATATAGTACATTTCACCAGCTACACGAGACCTCAAAAAATAATAACTTTTGGATGGGCAGACTCCAAGGGAGCGCTCAACGAAACCTGAAGTTTTGGTTCGGTACATTTCACAACCCACGTGAGAGCTCAAAAAACCCTTAAATTTTGGATGGGTAGATTTTACAGTCACAATGGGAGTTACGAGAAACCTAGAGATCAAACCTCGCGGGGTTATACCACACGTAGCCATCCTTTCACTAATAGTAAATGCAAAACCAAGGGGCGGGATATGATGGTTAAGTAAGGATATAGGACTACACAAGTTGAAAGATCGCTAAAGTATTCATGTTAACAATTTTGGGCTCCAAGCAAAATTTGTAACACTTGGCAGTAAGAATTGCTTCATATGCTTACAAGCATAGCTGAGGAGCTCGATACATAAACTGAAATCTGCCTCGCTTTACTATCATTAGGTAGAGACGACACATAAGTGCCCAAATTGCTGCTGCTCCTGAAAAAATATCCAAGTAGCCGATTTTATCAGTGTACAATAAAAACCTGATCCTGGCTGTCATGTAAACAATAATACAAATAACATATGTTTGATTACCTTCCATGTTTTCCAAAATATTGGGAGCAAATCCACCTTCATCTCCGACATTTGTCGCTAAATTAGCAAGAAAGTTTAGGATATTGATTTACTTAACAGCGAAAGTACGTCTGGGATGATTAAGCTATCTGTCGTACGTATGGCTATTGGTTCCCCTTAGAACGGTAATGATGTTTTCGTAACATTTACCGATTACGTAATAAAGAAGTCAAATTGCAGTAACTTGTGCCTAAAAAATGTGCAATTATGAAAAAGTAGGAAAAAAATCAAGTTAAATTTCCATAAGAAAATTATCCTCTAGGTGGCAAGTCGGCCATGTCTGTTTGATCAGTCAGTTTGGAGTGAATCTGCGAGTACTGTTACGGAAGTGTAATATCTACCCACTTTTCCTTTGATTTCAAAATTCTGTCTTATTGTCCTTTCCCTTTAGACAAATTCATCTGCAGTTACAGTGCTTTCTCAATATTCTGTTCGTGTTTTGGCAACCGTTTCCGAAAATCCGACCGGAAAATCGAAAAAAGACTGGATAATAAGTGTGACTCGCTTCTGGTCTTAAAACGTATTTAAAACACTTTACTTACGGCATGTCAATTTTGTGATATTTACTCATTAAACCTGCCTTAAAAACATTCTCGTGCATACACAAGACTGCACAAAGGATATCTGCGAATCTAATTTCCCCAGCATTATGTAATAAAAATGAGAACTAGCAATTTTTGCTGCATCAAATTGTAGAGGGCGGGTTAATCGAGGACCGGTTGATCAAGGACCGGATTATTGAGGAAGCATCGTATTCGGATCAGAAAAGTTTTCAAAGCAGTCTTTACAGCATTGGTTCTCATAGTATTCTGACTGGGTGCATATCAGAAGTCAACGAAATGGCTGGGACGCACTAATCTTGATACTAACATGAGACAGCACTATGTAACAGAGGCATATAAAACGGGCAAGCTATACGCGCCTAGCTCCTCCTTAGTCGCCATTTTCATGGATTGTGTTGGTCATTTGCTAAAAATTTTATTGATCGTTCTTAAAATGACCGATGATGGAAAGGAACGTCGATGCGCCTCAGGTTTATTTTCTCCCGGGTACAATAAAAATAAGAGAGACACCGAGACAACACATACTCATGGGACTCTACTCCTGCACACAATCGGGACTTTAAATGACCTCCACCCAAACTTTACACATTGTGCAATAAAAGTGAGATAACAGCCCCACTTTGATATTTTGGTGTGATTTGCAACACGGTCTATGCACATGATGGTCAATGGTAGCTTTACCATCAATCCACTAGGCTTTGTTTCTATTAAGCGTGAACTACGAAGCAAACCCTTACAATACCGTATAACTACTAAAAACACAAGAAGAATGGATCTATGTTATCTCCATTTCTGGGGCTGGTTGGTAATAGACACGAATTTTAAATGCTCACTGTAAGGTAGTAGAAAGACAGTTCGCAGAGAAATACTAACACGATATCTACTCAGACTTGCTTGCTTATTCAAAAGCTACGTCGCGGTCTATACTTTAATTTCATCACAATTTTCTTATTTTATCGTGAACCCCAGTGATAATATTTGCAACAAGGCATGTTGTGTATATTGTGGAATATAAATTGAGGGTCTATTATATGTCTTTATAAATATGGCTATTACATAGTAGTGAGCTGAAAACCCTTAGACTAAAAAAGATAAACAACTTCAACAACATTAATAAAAGAAATTTAAACTTACTGCAAAGCAGCTACGTTCTAAAATGTTCTGAACCGCATCAAGGCAACGATCAAATGAAGACACCACTGGCATAATACGCGAGTTCCGCAGAAGGTTCGATTGCTAAATATAACATGGCCTACCACGAGGACCGTTCGTAAAGAGAATAGCTGGCTGTGAACTGGCTGCTCTTCAAAATTCGCTCTTAAATTCCTTTGTTTGATTGTTGTGGCTGACAAACATTGTTATTACGCGACCTGCAGGAGTGATTCTCGTTAGCCTCACAAGAAATTTATAAAGAACGTTACTTTTGTGGCATTTCCCAGGGCAAAACCTGAGAGGTGTAAGTGCTGGCGGGCGAAGTTTAAAGTATAGCCGGCAAATTATTCTACATAAATAGTCTATCCATCAATCGAGAGGTCTTGATGAGTATATTAAGGTTATGAAATAAAAACATCTGAAAAACACGCGATTTTTGGAGTGTAACTAGAGATCAATCAACCGCAGATATTTCGCCAAAAAGCCAAGAAACAGCAGGTAATGCTTCCAGACTTGACGTGACATGCACACCAGTGATGAGTAAAAGAATGTTGTCATTCCTATATTCTGTTGATGTTTGCCAACAGTGGATAGTTATCCCTAGTTACTTCCCAAAATTGCATATTTCTCAGATGTCATTTCATCTTCCTCATATACTCATCAAGACCTATCGACATATGTATGGATTTTGTGTATAGAATACTTTGCCGGCTTTATTTAAACTCCGCCTGAAACGTGCCTTTGTAACAGTTCGTCTTCGAGTCTAGATAAATTCAATCCCCTGCATTGTAGCCATGCTTGCAGTTGTATCACTCAATTCTCCTCTACATCTGAGTGTGATAGTTATGCTCCTTGAACATCCTTATCGGTTAAAACGACACTCGGGAAATGAGACATAATCATAGTGGGCCATTGAAAGGACTATAAAATTGTTGATTCAGTGTTTGCCCGGTCAAGCGTTGTGTCACTGTTTTGTGACGTCACAAGCTGTTTATGTGGAACTGTCTTATTCCCTCTAATGCGGAGGGGAAATGATGACGTCACAAATCAAACGTTTTGGAAAAAGTACAATTTGACTTCAGATATCGAAAGGCAAACCTGGACTAGGCTTTTTCTCAAAACGCCAGACCTGTAGTATATATAGTGTTTAAACTAGAGGCGTTTGAATCTCAAAAATCTCTGGTCAAAACTCTGTTAATATTCCTTAGATAGCCTACTTGCGTTAGGATTCAGCATCAACTAATAAGGTTTTGTTAAAGAGATTTAAAACTTTGAAGCTGATATATCGGTATCGGAAACGGGCAGCACTCTCAATTTGGGCCATTGACGTTCTTACTAATAGAGTAACATGAAAATTGAGTATTTTTGCTATAAATCAAGGATTTTCAAAATCGTAAAGTCACACTTTCCCTCTGCATCGCACTCAACCTGTTGCTGTTACGGAAACTCAAATTTTATCCGTTTCAAAACTTCACTTTCTTTGCCGTTCCTGGTACAAAATTATCCAATGTATCAATTATGCAGATAAAGTACAGTTATCAATACTGGCTACAGATATCTCCAGTGCACGTGTGCGTTACCCAAAGTACCAATTCGCTCGCTACTAGTTTCTGTTTTCAGTTTGAATTGTCACGCAAAGGATGCCGGTTGCATAGGCCATTTTACGCCTAGGCAGCAACTCCTAGATGGAGCCCCCCTAAAGAGATTTAAACAGTACTTCCATAACCCGGCTTCTACACGTACAGCACTTATACTTTCAGATATAATTAGCTTGACACTTGGCCGGATACTGAAAAACGATTCTCTTCCAGCTTACCGTCGATTCCGTATTTTTGTTTGATCACAGACTTCAGAGTATGATAGATTTCTGCGCCAATTCTTACTGCCTCTTTGAATGATGACGCACCTGTAAATCGAAACAGATATTCGTAAAATTGAGAATAGCATTCTACATATTCTTTGAAAATGAAAGAATTATGGTAATGTAGTCAAATTTAATCTCAAGCCCAAGAGATAAAAAAACCTTATTACATAAATTATATTAATTGTTGATCTGATGACGAGGGTTTTATGGTGGTGGACGTTTTAAGGGTATTAAAAAAGAGAGCAAACTTTCTGCTGAGACACGTGTTTTGTAATCCTCGTTGACTGAGAAGGGGCGATCATCAGCAAAGCCCCGATTGCAGACTATCACATCTCACATATCCCATCTTATCCATACTTTTGTAATTTACAATAAACGCCAAAAATTATTCCAAAATTTTCCTCTTAACCCAGGCTAGGTTCCGCCGTCTTTAAATCTGTGTTGAAGATCAAAATGTATAGTAGAGTCGTTTCCCACAGAAACCACTGTCGTAATGGCAGTCGTAATAGCAGTCTTCAGAAATGCCACACGATGGCCTTGACGGCACTTGCAAAATCTGCAGAGTTAAATTAGCGAAACATGTAATTAGCAAAACACTTTCGTGAAAATTTAACTTAATCTTTCCAGGAGTGTCACAAAAGCGTGATTATGAAAATTGCGTAGTAAAACGATTTTGAAGTCTAGAGATAGAATCACGGAGCTAATCATGAGATAGAAATGCGAGAAATATACGTAGATTTTTGGGCGTGTACAAATAATAGATGCTTAGAATCTTTGGTTGTACGGACATCTACGTTGACAAATCTATAGGGTGGAAAACTTAAACATACAGTAGTGTTACCAAAAATTACATACCAGTTGGAAGTATCATGAACTCTTGCATTGCCAACTTGTTGCCTGCATGGCTTCCTCCATTTATAACATTAAAAGCCTATAAATTGGAGAAAAAACCGCTCATCAGTTCCCTGTTGTTACATGCATTTGAGTTGACCTGTGGTGTGTCTTGCAAAGTCACTGATCTCTAAAAAAGCACTGGATCGAGCATCTTCAGTCTGAAAGTAAGGTCAGACTTTGGACGCCATTTCAGTCCTTATCACACAAAGCTTAACAAACAATGTTACGCAAGATGGCGGACTTTCCTGCGCTATTTTTAACTAATGGGGGCCAGTACCCGTGACTACAATTTTTCGTAGTTGGAAACAGTGGGAAGCTCAATCCAGTCTTTTTTGGAGATCAGTGCGCATGGTATGTGCCAATTAAGTCCATTAGGCACACAATGTGAAGAGACAAATTTTTGGTGGTATGAAAAACCACATTTTAAATCTTAACCTTCACTAGTATCACGATTTGCCTGTTGAAAGCAGCCATTTTATACTGCATGAAATATGAACCACCACAAAGAAGGGCGATAAAGACAAGTGATAAGGACATGGGGGCACACTGCAGCAAAAGAGCAGTGGACAGGTCTGGTGTTATATATTACTAACTCAACATTACGTACTCATAAACGATTAACAAAAACACGACACTACTGCCAACACGCACATTTCCATTCGAACATATATTTTTTAAATTCTTCACTCAATACAAGGTCGGGTTGCCACTTCAAGGTAAAGTAAATACAGACAAAAATTAAAGATTTCCAAGAACATGGCCTTTTTAACTCTCTGCATATCGTGCCATTTGTCGCAGCTCTGTATTTTGGCAGGGTTGAATCAACCTGATAAACCAACCAGATCAAATACGAATAAGGGTAGAAGTATCTTAGGGCGCTAATGCAATACTTACTGGGCAGGGTAAAATCACTTGGTTGTTTCCTGCAAGGTCAGCTATGTGCTTATATAGTGGAACTCCCTAAAAAAACGAAGATAAATATCATTAATGTACGCAGGTATCTTAGTTATCAATGGATAATTTCACTTTCTTTGATCCTCAACTAAAATAATGTATTCTATGCCCATAGACTGCATCTAACAGTGATGAAAAGTATATCGATTGTCAGACAAACACAACTAAAGTTAGGGTGAAAATAAAATCAATGTCAAGGAAAAATTAAAGAACTTTTGACAGACCATGAATCAAAATCATGCTCAAGCAATCAGATTAGAAGTCTGTATTATTCCAACTCTACTGCAGCCCAATGAAGTAATCTTTTAAAAATATGAAACACATCCCGAATCAAAAGGACCGAAAGCTTTATTCACCTCCTTTACATGTGTTTCTATTTCCTATTTCTAGTATATTATACAGCCAAATTTCTATATTCATTTTGTGATGAAAATCAGTGCTTTAAAATCACCCAGCTCCTGTTGTGTCCCCGATGGTATATCTATCTTTCCTTATTCACACTTTTCTAGACCTTGGTGCAAGCAGGAATTTCCAAGGGGGGTATGTCAAATAGAAAGACCTGAAACACAACTAATCAGACTCCCTGATGTTCTCCCCTTTAACTCTTGAAAGTTTTACAGCAAATCAGGGGCCAGATGCTTTCGCCTACCACATTCCACCATCCCCAGTTATACTTCATCTCAAAACCACCTAATCAAGTCTTCACACGTCTCCGTGCAGTGCATGATCCAGTGCATTCCCTTCATACAGCTGCATTTCCAACAATAAATAAGACGATTGATCTTCTCTCTGAGCTCTTACAGTTGCAATGCTGATAGATAGTCTTTTAAATATGAACTAGAACGTAGACAGTGAAGTTGCTAAGAGGGGAACCAGGCCTCATTAAAAGGTTTATAAATCTATGACCAAAAGAACCCTCCTCATATACATTTCATTAATTCATAAATATGCAAAGCATTCATTATATGCTTACAAAACTTAAAATATACTAAAATGTTGATAATGGAAAACCTTTCCTTTGACTAAAAATCCTGACCTTAGAAGTTCAAATGTTTCGGAGTAAAGAACAACTCATTTACATAGCACCCATTCTACGCAATGCATATTGTCTTTTCAACTTAAACATATCCGGCAGCCCAAAGCTACTACTTATCTCTTTTTCTGATCTCCTCCTTGACCAAGAATCATAGCAACACAATGTTGATTTTGAAAGCAATAATTTTGGAGAATGGGATGTCATACCTCCTTGATCATAGTGGGAGAGGTACTGGGTGATACCAAAATTTGGATGCCCCCTTTATACCTCACGTGCCTGGCATGAATCCACTCATCTTCATTAAGACTTAGTAAACTATACATCCCTTTTGTCCTGATTTCCTGAAGCAATCATCTGCAGTACTTGCTTTCTAGTCATCATAGCCATGACCACATTTTCATCTTGGTATGATGAAGTAGTACACATCTCTTGCCAAAGGATAATAAAACAGGACTTTCAAACCTCTGGATGATATAAGAATCAGCTTACGAGTGGCCTGTTTTAATCAAGTGCTGCCTTGTATGCAGGTTCATAAACATTTTTCTGATGTCACTATTTTTATCAACCTAACCTTTATTGTATGAAGATTTGCCTCACAAATAAACTTAGAAATGCATATCGGATATGAAATGGCCAAACACAACATTAATATCACTCCCTGCCACTACAAACATGTGGATTACTAGACATGAACGGTCACCATCAGAACAAAGGTTTCCTGGGATAATGCATGTACCTTGCAATTCAATCTTCAGTTTTTTCTACTACTTCTACCCTTATTATATTCTTAAAATTAAAAGGTGCAGTATTCACTGATATGTAATGCAACATCTTTATTATCTCAACTTACCTTATGAGCTGCACCTGCTTTGCAGATAGCCAGAGAAACTGCCAAGATTGCATTTGCCCCAAGTTTGGCTAATTAAAATAGAAATGACATAAAAATAATACTGACAGAGAATAAAAAATCCACCCAACTAGGCAAGTTAGTTGAATTAACAACCCACAATAATATTATACATATGAAAAATTGAAACCCAACCAATGGTTTACTTGTAGCTAGCAAGACCTCTCTCCAGAAAACCTATCAAGGAACTGTAATCACAATATAGTACTTACATTTCCTAAAAAAAGGTACTGGGCTTCAAGTATCAATGCTTAGAGTAGATGCATGGGGTGGTGGATGGGCCATACACATAGCCATGCAGATGACAGAGGGGACCACTGTTGCTAGTCAAAAAGACAAGGCCACTTTTGCACTCCCATAGTTAACAAGCTGAGCTTTGAATATTGCTATCACTACTTCCTAAGACACGTCTATGATTCTTAATGGGTATTCACTAAATGGAAGGCCCTAGTGTTTTTGCTGTTTGGAACATATACCTGTGTCATGACTTTTCATGCCACTTTGAACACAGCACCCATTTGTATGTGTAAGTCATAGCTCTGATATGGAAGCTGCACTGTTGACATAATCTTAATAAAAGCCTTCATTGCAAAATGCAGTACATGAAGTACAACTTTAAAACAATAGCATCTAAGCTGTACTTACACTTATTCTCTGTTCCATCCAAGGCAAGCATAAGCTGGTCAATATCTGCTTGTTTAGTGACATCAACTCCCTGATTATTTGCAAAAAGATAATGATAGCATTATATACTAGCTTTATAAAATAACAATCCTATCACTTCATGTCACACATTTTTTATCACTTACAATAGGAAACATGTAAATGCTTTACTCTTAAATGCTATTTACCTGCACAGGTTAACATTCCTGACCCATCTTACATAAACAGTCCTGTTCTTTTTGTTATATCCTGGAGAAACGCTAACGCAAAGTGCAGATATTCCAGATAAACGAGATGACCGATATTGGTGTATTTATACTCTGTATTCTATTTTGCCAAGATTCAACTACTCAACCTATATATATACTGTTCTTATAATATATGTAGTTTAATGATGACTCACTTCAACTCAGCCTACACGGGTTCCGTTTCCGAGAGTCTTCAGCTGACACAACTGCATAACAGGAAAACACATCCTACACAGTTGTGCCTACTGACATAAATATTTGGTGAGTCAAGATATCACACTCTTAAAACCATATATATCATAACTTGTATGTGACCTGAGTTCTATAGCTGCACCATACATCCATTATTAACACATAGTATATCAGTTAGTCCAAGAATGCTGACCAAACTCTTCATATCATTCTTCCTGGAGTATCACCATGCTGCATTTCACCCAGGGACAGATATCACAGTCTATCCTGAAGATCATGTACAACAGTGACAATACGAGTGGTCCTCCAAGACTTCTCTAGCCTACTTGCATAATGGTAGTGTAAATACTCTGACAATTCTTTTACTTGCTTACAACCGATCCACCTGTAAGAACACCTCCCTGTACTAAATTTGAGAGTATGTATGTCTATCATCAATTTTGATAAAACACTAGCAAAGCTACTTATATCCATAAGAATATACTGCAAAATTCTGAAACAAGTGTCCAAATGTAACCCCCCTGATATGTGAGCATACATGACTAAAATTTCAAAAATACCCCTGAATCTACATGCTTACCCTAAATTCACACCAGTTGACAACTTTTTACTAAAAGATAATAAAAGTAACTCCCCTACCACCCAAAATATTTTAAACTGTTGCATTATGAGGGTTAAACAACTTGCAACATAAAATACACAATACCCAAAAGAATAAATTTATTTAGACGTAATTTATTTTTTTAAAGCACCCCCTCCAATGAATTCTTGAAATATATAAACCTTGTCAAAAGTTTCTTTAAAATGTATAAGGCAAAGGCTTACTTTCAGGAAAGGTTAAGCACAGATATAAAAAAGACTGAGTATGGAAGGGAGGGTCACTAAAGTTGCCTTGAGTTGCTAAGTACAGCAACTGGGATCATTACAAACATATTCTTTTCCACCTAAAGTTGGGTACAATGTCATGGTTACCAAATTCAGATACTCTGGGAGTCTGGGTAACAATATAGTATAAGTACTAAAGCATTGACTATGCTATAATCTGGCTTCCAACTGATGAAAAGCAAAACCCCACTTAAAAGATCATCACAAGAATGGGACATGCCATGCAATCTTGCCACCTCTCCATCAGTGGGAATACTACAGCAAATCAGGGAGAACTGGCAATCCCTGATCTCATACTACCACAGAAACATTAAGCATATTAAGTTTGTTGATTGGATAGATCATAAGGATACATGTCTGGTGCACAAAAGAATTCACAATTTACATACCTTTGAAATTATTGCTGGGGCAATAATGCTGTTGACATTATCAATGGCTTTCAAGACACCTTTTCCAAGAAACCTTGTGCCATCCTTGTCTCGAAGCTCCAGAGCCTCATAAATACCAGTACTGGCACCTGATGGTACTGCTGCTCTAAAAACACCTGCATAGCAAGATAGATACATGTATAAATGTATGATAACTGTCCACCACAGATAACAGTTCAGTGGTACAAAATGTGCATGGAATCTCCATGTTACTAATCATAGAAACACAGCATTTAAGATAGTGAAAGTAGAGAAGCTATTTTAATTTACCTTTGTCACACTTTTAATAAGCTTCTGCAGAGCATTAAGCTTTTCCACCTGACTTCACCAAAGAAAAAACACTCTTCCCTCACCCCCAATTCATGCTGGAATGCCAGTGAATGCTTCTATGTTATTAGTAAAATGCATTAAAAATATGAAACCTACATCATATTTGGTGAAGATTACTTGAGAATCACATATTAATGTGTTGATATTACAGGTCATGGCAATTACTGAATAATCCTGTCATATGCCATGTCTGTGTTGGTACCAAACTATCATTAAGGTGACCAATACAAAACACAAACCTTGCTGGCATCCCGTAGAAAGATCTAATCCGTACTTTGAAACTTTTTATCTCAGTTTATTTTTATCAAGTTGCTAAAACCCTTTCTATAACCAGTCGAATTGTTTATCGAAGGAATTCCCCTCTGACAATAACTCACACCATATGCCAAAAGATCATGTAAATGACTATCATGATGTATAATTAAACTGTAAATTAATGGTCGTATGCCCTGAGACTATGTGAATAGGAGTCAAAGGCAGGATAATTTAAAGGAGAAATAATCTAGTAGTAATTTTTAAGCCTTAACCTACAGCTGGCCACTATAAGATATAAAACTCATACAAATGAAAGGTACTCAACATCTTAAACACTTACATTTCTAGCCGAATCGGTAGTCATTTCTGTTTGAAGAAAATCTAATTGGGCTCATACCAAAAACCAAACTGTAGGGCAATACCCTGCACCTGCAACAAATCTGATATTAATGAAGATGGTATTGAAAACAACTCCCCATAGCTGAGATAAAGTGTCCACATGGCTAGCTACTTCTTCTTCTTCCTCATTAACATAAGTATGCTACATTAAGTTGGTAGATGACTCTTCTCTACTGATTCCATCCTGACCTCATCCTCCATGATGCTTAGGCATTTCCTTATTGACACACTCTTGCCAGGACTTCTTTGGGCGTCTAGTTGCACATCTCCAGCTTGCTTCAGGGGACTGTGATCACTGCCCCTAGAGCTGCAATGTTCAAACTACTGTAGCACATTTCTCCAACTCCACCATTCCACATCTGGTAACCACCTTACTGCCCCTGACCCCATCTTGTCACCTAACTCCAGCCATGTAGTGCATATTGTGTGTTGGTCACAAGCCCATAAAACAGCCTGGAGTTTCTCTCTTGGTGGCCAGTTCTCAGCTCCTCATAGAATACAGGCCTGGTAGACATGTCCTCTTCTCTTCAAAGATACACCTCTTTTGTGCAGCAGTCAAGAATTCTCCCTCCACTTGTTCTAGGCAATAGATACTCTCATCTTGGCTGCTCTCTCTGCCCTGCTTGAGGAAGTAAATCTGCTGCAACTGTAAATGTCTTTCTGTTGTAGCTGTGTTGGGCATGTGCTTCACACCAGTTGTTAAACCTGTTGCTCTTTCATGTAAATTACTGTAGTATGTCCATTTTCATGAACATTAAAGCAATTGTAGGTAGAGGAAATATGCACAGAAATCTTTGTTGAAAGTTGATCATTGTGACATCACCTTCCTGTAATGGATGTTCGCATTGTGTGTGTTGACACCACTGTGTAGTCATGGCATCACAGTGTGTATTGTCCGATAAATGTGGTATGTCTAAAGTTGTGTTCTCGAGCAAGCCTGTGTAGTGTAGTGGTTAGCAGGCTGGACTGCAGTACAGAATCATTTTATTTTCCAGCATAGCTCCATTGCTAATCAGGTCCCCAAATAAGCTGACCATAAATTTAAAGCCAACTCTTTTAAATAGAAGTTTTCTTTTATCATTACTGACCAGTTACGATACAAGTCAGAAATATCTGTGGAAGTCTGGATCTGTGTAGGAGTACTCCCCCTTCCCCTTAGTTGCACACTGGACACTTTTTGTGATCCTTCTTACAGATAAAAAAAAGACTCAATTTCCATGACGAAATGATGTAGATGTTCAGAAATCTTCAAGAAATAACCATCCTCTACATGACCAGACATTCAATGAAACTTGTCTCAGGACCACTATGTTTACAACGAGTTTAAATGGAGATTCCCACCAAAAAGCATAGAAAGGTCCACAGTGAGTGTAGAAGCCAAATTCTACTTTCTTGTTGCCACAGTGTATGTTTTAAGGAGTAGCTGAGTATCAGGTTTCTAGGCCAAGAACTGATTTGCCCAGTGTATGTTTAGTAACGTGTTCTTCATTGTTGTGCATGTCATTGTTTGTAGGTATTTATTACATTTGGGTGCTGTTTGTTGTTTGTAGTGTATCCAGGCTTGTATTTGTAGTTATTACCAGATTTCTTGATTCTCAAGTACGGCTAGGTTGCATTATTGTTTTTCTATTGCTTCAGTTAAGTTTGGTTATAGTTCACTTTTACGTTTTATGTTTATATAGGTTTGTAAATGAGTTTGACAAGATCTTGGATAGATCTTGGATAGATCTTGTTTATACAGTATTTGGATGACTGCTCAATTGCTTTCTCATCTGGATATTAGCATGCCACATGTAGGAACCTTAAAGGTGTACTAGTCCACTCAGTACATGTCACAGATGCCTGAAGGGTAATCCTAAACATTATCAATATATTTCATTTCTTTCACCTCCAATGTCATCTTGACAATTAAACAATAAATAGAGTTATTCTTCAGAGGGACTAACAACATATTCGCTCCTCCAAATTTTCTCCTGCCTTGTTTTTGTCCATCTTTCATTGCTGATCATAGAAGATCAAACAAATATTACATAAATTTCCTAAATGAACTATATTTACAACCCATCCTAAGTCAAACTCAATAAACACAAAATAATGTTCCTGTTACAAGTGAATATCTATATTGTGTTTAAATTTGAACAAAATCTTTATCAATATCAAGTTCAGCAGATTTGCTATTGTTTTGCATACTATTGACCACTAGCCATCAAGTTTACATGGCAATATAAGAAAAACCACGCCTTATGGATATGAAAATGATTATGCTCCTAATTAAAAGCTCCCAACCTATAATGTATTCCAACCTGTGAGCTTTGTTTTAAGCTTACTTATGTCTATGTTCACACCAAAACAGCTACAAAATACTTAACTGGGGTACAATCAAAATGTTTATTTACTCTGTACAAAATACCACTTGTTGTTCAAGAAAAGAACATTGCAGTTATCCTTTACCTTTGCTTGTTGTCACATCAACTTCAATTGTTGGGTTACCCCTACTGTCAAGGATCTCTCTAGCATGAATTTTTGATGCCATTATGCTGGTCTAAAATAACAGAGAAAGTAAAGGGTTTTAAGCTTAGTGAATATGCAAAACCTCAGATGGTCTGAATGGAAATAATTTAAATACAATAGATGCATGGCATATCAGCTGCATTAAAAATTGCTTACAATTTTGCAACTAAAAGATTACTTCTTCCTGGTAATACCCTAACAGGGCATTTATTAAATATTGCCTAGATCCTTGACACCACATACCTTTCCATAAGCCAAGCTAATCATCTGCATCATATTATAGGCCTGCATATTTAAGTCAACCTTCTTACGATATTTACACAGGTGACATAAATATTTCTAAGTTGCAAAAACACTGTACTTCAAGAAGATAAGCACATTGTTCAAAACTATTGTGTACTCAAATAGTCCACATGGAGGGGCAGGAGAAGGTAAAGAAGGTGGGGGGGCAAGTGGGCTGGGTTCAAATTTACTTTTTTACATTGTATTAAGATGCCTTTGATCATTGTGTGGAAAGGGGTGTAACAATTGAACACTTTTAGCAGATGAAACAACTTTCTGATGACACTATCCATTGACCTTACGAAGTCTAAAAACCCATTTAGAGTTAAAGTACAAGAGCCAAGAAAATGAGGGGAAAAGTGTGGGTCTTCATTGTTCTTTTGTTAAACGTAATTTTAAATGATAGTGGTGTAGAGGCATTAATGAAAAATGGAGGTCAACTCATGCAATAGCTCTTTAGATTCAGAAAGAAGGAGAAAAAAAATTAGATTTGGGAAATCTTGGGGGTATGCCCCCCCCCTGTCCCCGACATGCACACAAAGAACAGGCTAAAACTCTTGTTGAAATTTACAAAAGGACCTCAAGGCTTCCGTCTGCCTATAAGGCCAAACAAAACGATGATGGCAAGGAAATGGATAAGTTGTGGTCTTGTTAACTCTACATAAATACAAGACAGAAATGAAATCTTTCTAGTGAACAAACGTGACTCACAACATACATCTATTGGCTGGCAGGCTTTGCTTGCCTAGAACAAATCTCTATATGTACAACTTTCTCACTGTAACCTGAGCGATTTAAAATGCGAACTTCGGACGTCACAGAGCACAATAGCAGCAGAAGCAGCATGGAGGGTGTTCCACTTTTAAAAACAAACAAATTTCTGTAGAAAAGGAAATACGCAGATAACCGGCTTTCAATTGAGCAAACAACCTTGCTTTGCTCTCACATAAGTCAGTATTTTATTTCTTTTTCGTACTAGATGGGACTGCGGTGTTTTAAGTACCTGCTCACAAAACAGCTACCGGCGGTGAATGTAATGCAACCAACAGTTGATGTAGGCCTATACATTTTAATTGCCTTTATGGCTGGGGAATAATAGTTCCTAACTTGGCCAAGGCGAAGAAAGTTGTAACTGGTCACTCATTAAGCACTAGGGGCATGTTCTCCTGATAAGTAATGACATGAAATTATGACATAGGCCTACCCACCTAAAATAAGAGTTTAAGCCAAATGTGTTGCAGAAAGGAGACACAAGTTTGCAATTACACAGTTGGTAAAACAGCAGAAACGGTCCTTGACACACCTTATTTTACACATTGACACTAATAAACTAGCATACTTTAAAGGTATAGATAAACCAGATGTTACAGATAAGATACGTCCCGTGGACTGTTCTTGGATATCTTCCAAAATACAAATGTATGGAAACATCTGCTACTTTAATGAAACAGAGAAACGAAGAAACATAATTCGGTCTATATTTAAACATTAGAAAAGTTTGTAAATTGTACTCCACACATATTCTCACCTGAATGTGAACAAGAGTCTTATAAACCAACAAGATGAAGAGCAACCAAAATGACGCTACTTAGCTCAAGTGTGCAGCGCTCAGCAGTCACTCCTCGTGATGTGCAGCACGGAACTAAGAAATTTTAAAATAATACCTCACTTTGAAACAGAGATTGGAAGACACACCTCCTTAAGGAAATCCGTCTGTCACCAAGACGACCAAGTCAAATTTTAAAATGCGACCTTCTCCTGGTCAAGGCCCATTTAAAAAGAGACCTTATTCCTGGTTAGTGGCGTAGCTGGGGACTGGAAAATGCTGAAATTGCTCCAAACCAAAATCCGATATATGTTGGCTCTGTTTTAATGTCATAGGTCGCCATTACCGTTAGCCTCACATCATATGCGCAATCATATGCCCGAAAAAATACTCCTTTGTCCGAAGATTATTGGGGCATGAATAGTTGGTTCTTTAGACGATTCAAAGGAAGTGGGAAAGGATAAACAGCGATCGCAACGTTGAATAGAAAAACTTTTCTTAAAGCTACGACAATGAAACTTGATTGCACGATGAAAGAACTTTTGTTTCCAAGAAATCTCAGAATACATATCCGACGTGGGTCGGTATTTATGAGGAATTTTAGGTAAGATAGCAATTTGATGGTCTGTTGGATTACAAACTGAGAAAATTCAAACCCTGATATTTTTTCCAATCGAAAATATCTCATGTGTTTCAGCATAGTAAATTAACGTCAATTTACTCTGTTTGGATGTCCATTTACTCATGTTTGAATGTCTATTTACTCTGTTTGGATGTCTATTTACTCTGTTTGGATCAAAGAGTCATGATAAACAACAGACATTTTGTGGATTCTTCTTCCATAACCCTATTTCCAAAGATCTTTCGGGAACTTGGCGAAAGTACTAGCGAAAAGAATTTTTGAAAGAAGAAAAGAAGAAGAAAAAATTACAGATTAATAAACCATTAGTTGCCAGAAGTATATTTAAAGTGAGATTCCAGCTAAAATTAAGGACAACAAAACAGATCATTTCAAACAGGAAACCACATTGTACTTAAAGTTATCTTGAGTACCTTCTTCCAGAGTACATTCCTCCCTATTCCCGACTACCTACATACACCCCGCACTATGGAGAACCGAAGCTAAGCCATGAATGAAAAGGATGAAGCAGCACAAATCTAATTTAGGTAAAAACAGCTTTAAACTGTTTTCTTTCAACATCTTTCCACGTCACTTTATAACATTCTGGTACATGTACCATTAAGACTGTTCTTCTTCGTTTTTTCTTTTCCCTTTCTCGCCAGGTAAGGTCGATTGTCCAAATTCCCCTTTCCAATTACAGTCGCTCTCACGTGCCCCTTACCGACAGTCGTAGCCCCCTCACCTCCACATTCACAAAGTCAACCCGCCTTCCTCTTGGTCTTCGTATCGGTCTGTTCCTTTCCACCTAGTGTTGGCTTCCATGAGACTTTCATAGCAGTTTGGAGGGTCTGGGTGTTCATGCCATTAGGGATTTTTATCGTTTTGGAAACATGAAGACACCAGAGCGTAGGCTTTTATATGACACATACATTGCGGATGTTCGAAAACAAGAACCGATTTTGCCTACGCCCAGCGTTCAGCGATCAGCATTTTGCTATTCAAAATTGCTTACATCATGAATAACGTGATCTCAAACTAATACTGTAAACCTACATATACTCGAATAACTTTCATATAACTTCTAAACTGAAAGGAAGCTAGCAACTTCTGTTTCCAACCTCACTGGTTTATCCAAATTTATCAACCCAATCAATCGATTTATCGGTGGTCTGCGAAAGATTTCCTTAAATTATATTTCTGTGACGCTGACCGTGGTTACATTATAGGCGTAAATGAGCAAATAAAAAACCTATAAGCATCCCCGATTTGGGCAGGGGCGGAGCCCACTGAAATTTTGGAGCCCCTTTAGTGTGTTCTTAATTAGGATGACAGAATAATATAATAACTCACGGAACTCACCAGCAAGGATGCAGACCAGAGATCAGGCAATCTTCCTTGACTTTCTCCGTAGCGTACTATTAACTCAAAATCAACCAACTAACTGAAAATCCTTTTTAGAATTAATAAAAGCATATTGTTCTTATTGTCGACTGACGTAGTGTCCGGTAAATGTAGAGTGACGTCATTCGACGAGACAATGCGCATTCGCATTAAATATTCTAACTCTAAAAACAATAGACGATTTTCGATTGACTATTCTTTACTGTAGTGCTACAATTTTAGTCACTTGATTTGGAGTTAATGAAATGCCATGGAGAAAACCAAAAAAGATTACCTAATGTCATGGAAGCCTTCTTTGTATTGAGGTGTTGAGTCACGTCCTTCCCAGAGTGTATACTCCTTGATCACCCGTCTGTTGTAATCGGTTTTTCCTGTGTCAAGTGTAACTTTGTTCATAATCCATGTACAAACCCTTGCTGCAGTGTAGTTTGTGTAGACGACCGCATGTAAAGCTGGATGCCAGAAGTTACGGGAAAAGGCAGTGGAATAGATAAATGAACATGGACAGTCCATGTAGAAACTTCTAGTGTCATCCTCGGATCCTATCCTAAAACAGGGCGACTGTTTTACACTGGCCTAAATCCTTGTTGGTGAGTTAGTGAGTTATTACGATATTATGTTGAACTTAAGAACACGCTAAAATGCTATTTAGGAGAGACAGCGCAGCAGAGGACCTCGATGCAACATATTACCTCCAGTGAGTCTAGTTTCCAATACTGTACCTGGATACTGCCGAGAGCTTACTTCGAGCAGAGAGCTATGTTCTCTATCTTTTTTAATGTAGAAACACGTGACCCCATAGAGGCGCGAGGCGCGAGGCCCGTTGTAATGGTGCTGTTCCCCTTTAAAACAACCATCGTTCACTGAAACGCTCCTAGAAACCCACACAAACGAAGGAATCAGTGCAAATAAGTATAATAATTTTTCCATAATTAAAAATCATGTTGTACAGATATTGGAGTACACAAGCCAGTGCATGTCTAGTACCGACCCCAAACTCGAAGAAATGGGGAGGGTTGCGTCAGGAACGGCATCCTGTTTAACTACCACGGCCACTTTAAATATACAGATCTTTCAAAGTGATGACGTCATAAATCAAAAGTTTTGGAAAAAGGACGACTTGACTCCAGATACCTGAAGACAACCCTAGAATAGGCTGTTTCTCAAAATACGAGACCTGTTATATATATAATGTTTAAACTAGAGGCGATCGAATTTAAAAAATCTCTTGTCAAAACTCTGTTAATTTTTCTTGGATCCTAACGTTAGGATCCAGCATCAAATAACAAGGTTTTGTTAGAGAGATTTAAAACTTTGAAACCTGATATCTCGGTGTTGAGAAAAGTTAAGACTCTCAATTTTGGCCATTGACGTTATCACTAATAGGGCTACAAATTGAGTATTTTTTCCATGATTCGAAAACTTTTAAAATCGTGACGTCACACTTTCCCTTCGCGTTGAGATAGCCGTTTTCGGACAAATCATTATTCCAAAGCGCAATTGTCCGAATATATTCGCAACGAAAGGCGACGGCCATTACAACAGAGTGTACAAAGTAATGGATTTTATTAGTTTGTGACGTCATTACACCATTAAAAACGATATCATTTTTCGAAGAGCGCTCCTCTATACGCTGCAGTCAAAACATCCACTAAGATTCGAATGGCATCCTTAAGTCATGCCACTAGCGTCCCTAACACTTTGCATAAAGCCTGAAAAGAAGTCTCTCGATCTGATTGAAATGCCCAAACTGGATTCAAAGGAGGATAAATAAGGTAGGATGAGATAGTCCTTTCGAAGCCACAATTCGGTATTGAATAAAAAGAAGTTGGATAGGAGGGAAAAGGGATATCAAGTCATTTGCGTGTAATAAAAATACGTATCAGATCCAAGTTATTTGCCCAATAACTTCCAAAATTTCGTAAAGCTTGAGATACAACAGAAGAAGTTAACGACTCTATGCGCTATTTTGAAAATGTTTGAATTATGGAGAAACTTCTCAATTTTCATGTTGCCGTATTAGTAAGAACGTCAATGGCCAAAATTGAGGGTGTTGCCTTATTTCCAACACCGAGATATCAGCTTTCAAAGTTTTGAATTTCCCTAACAAAACCTTATTATTTGATGCTGGTTCCTAACGTAAGGAACTAAGGAAGATTAACAAAGCTTTGACCAAAGATTTTTGAAATTCAAATGCCTCTAGTTTAAAAACGATATACACTATAGATCTGGCAGTTTGGGAAACAGCTTGTTCCAGAGTTGCCGTTAGATACCTGGAGTCAAATCGTACTTTTTCCAAAACTTTTGATTTTTGACGTCATCACTTTCCCAACGCATATTGTAAGAAATTTCTTGGATATCTTAATCTATCGCAGGTTGCGACAAATGCCTAAGACGATCAGAACATTTTGCAAAGAAACGATATGATAGTCACTTGTTACAATGCGTAGAAGTAAAAGCAATGAGATAAGATTGATCGAGAAAAGTGATGGAGTGAAAAGTGACCGTACAAAAAAAACCCTTTGTAATTTACAATAAGCAATATATGATTAATATCAAAGGTAGTTTCTTTACACACAAAGAGTTATTCCATTATCGCTCCCTTCACATGTTCCCTACAGATTTTTATGTGCAAGATGTGATACGACTTAAATTGGTGGAAGTTGTAGGCATCAGACAAGGCGTGTCTAGGATAAGAGTTCCAATATTATCAAGCATTAGGAAAATTATGAATCACGTCGGAAAGTATTCAATGAGGATTGCTCTAAAAGTTTTGATATTTCAGGAAGCAGTTACAACTGAAAATATACAAAGAGGCCATACACGTCCAAATCAGGAAATCCCTGACTTCATCAAGAAAAGAAAATTAAATTGAAACGTAACTTTATGTTTACAACTAATTAACATGTCGCATTGTATTAGCGTTATTGTTTGTTATTTGTTATACTATGAAAATTAACGCTTTTTGACCGATAGAGATCATTTTTTAATTTTTAGTATTTTTTAGTTTAAATTATCATAAAATGTATCTTATTGTTTTTGCTTATACATATTATAACACGTGACTATTATCTGGTCTGTCAATGAAATTTTTTGATGACATTCAGTATTCGTTGTAATTGACTATGTATTAATTTGTCTGAAATATGTCTACCAAACTAAAATCTATAGTCGTTTTTTAATGTCTCTAAGGTAATTTCAAGGATAGGTCTTTTTTTATTAGGCTTTTGGCAGACAGGAAAAGCTCCGAAAAGATACTAGATCTTCTTAAGAGCAGCTTGCTTGCTTGCTATGCTTATGGGACTAAACCACGCGAACCCCTCTCCTAGCATCACAAATGCCACCCCAACGATTCGGTTATCGATTTAGAAAAATGATATCAAATAATTTCACCACCACCTACCTAGTTTACCTGAAAAGCTTTCTCATTTCCTCGATATGTATCAATACTGAGGTAGACATCACAAGCACAAAACGTCCGCGATGGGTCTGTGGAAAAAGCGTCCAGGAAGGTAAATAAGTTATCTAAAGGAATTTTAAAGTTTTGCGCGACAACTCAAATATTCACATGTCACCCTATCAAATTGGTGTCCACGTAGTACGGCAATCTCCACCCGTAACATTTGGCTGACAGAAGCATACCTCTTGACTTTGAAATAGGTGTTCATCTTACCGAAACAGATATTACAGATAGTCGAAAAAATCGTAAAAGAAATCATTTGGAAATGATGCGTGCCGGGCATGATTGGTGCGATCAGCACTTCCGATCGATTAGGCTTATCTTCAAAACTCAGATAAAAGATGTATTTGTAACTTTGCGTTAAGGATATCCTCGCCAGCTTTGACCCATTCATTTTTAAGTTTGAACAAATTTTAGAACTTGGATTAACTAGCATTAATTGTGGATTATCATGTTTTGTCTTGTCTTTCTTCCAAGAAGATCTTCGTGTTTGGCTTCCAACGGAATCATTTCTTCAAAATGTACATGCTTATGCAGAGTGAATTAGTGTTATTATTTTTAGCTATGGTATTGAAACAAATTACATCGTTAAAGGATTATTGGTGGTAGCGGCAGTAGCAATGGCATAGTAGTAGTAATGGCACTTAATTGATCCATTTATCTACTTTCAGATGCTAGAGCCTTAACATCAGTATTTGCTATGTTCTTGGATGAGTAAAAGTCAAAAAATGATTTCATACACTACTGGAAAATGACCCTATCGCCTATGTTATGCCCAGTTGTTTTCAAAGATAATTCAATAATTCTGTAGTATCAATGGCAGTCTTTGTCACACTGCTTTAGATGCATCACAACATTTTATCATGCAAATTATGATATAATAAACATACTGACTTCGGTGGTAACTGCAGCTGCATTTGGGGTGTCACCATTGATATTAGATTTCAATTTATTGATCTTTATTGATTGGATCAGATTCACCCACCATACGCAATGGACCTGTGTTTAGTTTGTTGATGGTTGTTCAAAATACAACATCTGAAAGGGTTCAAGAACTTTAGTTTCACATAAAGTCATGATTTCTGTTATGAGTCAATGCAATGTTAATTCAAGTGAGAGAGTAAGTTTTTTTAGTTGTTCACAGGGTACTAGAAATGCAGCGAAGATAACTTGGAATACATAAGCCTCTATAAAGGTCTTTTGAGAAGCTCCGAGAGCCTTCTTCTAGGCCACTTGTCAACCACTTGGATCGGGAGCTAAAAGATAAAAACTATCAGATCTGATGGTTACCAAACATTTTTTCATGGACAATTATTTACTATGCTATGACAGTCCCATAAGTCACAATGCCTGAAATTGAAAAAAATTCCAAAGTGTCGAAGAGCTATTTAATTTAGTTAAAGCTTGTTGGGATAATTGCTGCTTCTTGAGAAAAAGAACGCTAGAAAACTGTAACTGTAATGCAGTTCAAGAATCTAGCGCTTGGTAGAGATCCATTCGATTTTTTCTGCTCATAATGGATAAGAAAGTGTTGAGATACTCCTTTACAACTAGGCACCAAAAAATATCATGAAAAAGATGACTGATACGACAGATAATCGTTTTCATAAAATATAAATACTTAGACAGTGACTGAATTTTTTGCTTGGCTAATAAGGTATTGCAAGACAGTTTTTTAAAAAGAGTTGTTAGATAAATAAAATAAATTTCTAAGCAGTAGGCATTAGAATCAATCGTACAAATGGAGATAAAGTCTTACTGCGGACTCGACGGCTAACAGTCAGTAGAGTGGCCGTTAAAACACTACTATAAGCCACCCTGCCTTATCTTAAAAAAGGTTATTCTTTATACAATGCCTCTAGTAACGTCTGCTGACGCCCATGGCAACATTCAGCATTTTTCTTACTTCAAGAAAATTCTTTCTTCTCTGAGGAGACATTTTACTTCGTCTGCCTCAGTTTCTCTCCGAGGTTTCTTTCTGTCCTAATTATCATCCTCTTTAGTGTCCTTATTCTCATCTCAAAACTTTCCGATTACCTATGTTCTTCTACATCAATTAACCATTTATAGAACAGTAAGTACTAGATTCTGTATTTAAGTCTGTACAGATTTCCTTAGATACAGTGTTGAGATCTGAAGACAAAATATACAATAACTTTCTATAGGGAAACAGTTCGTAATTATATATTCAGAGAAGTTAATATATACGTAGTGACATCATGTTGCTTGAGCAAGGCCTCGGGGAAACACTTTGAATATCGAGTATGAGGTGACTAGATTTACTTTGACGAGTTGAGTAACAGTTTCGTACTATCAGATGAGACTTCACAGTTAGTCGGTGGAACTTTAATAAAGTCAAAATGCTGATAATTTTTTTGCAAATAGTCGTCATGTATATAATCATTCAAAATTTACGAACAATGGATTGGAATGGAAGTTTGAGTTAAGATTTTTCCAAGTTTGAACAGCGCCTATTAGAACGTTTTTTTAAGCCAGTCGCTAATTTTTACATGGGGGTAGTACAATATTCCTCACTTTTTGACAATTTTTTTGCACATATAAATCCACTTGACAGGTTATCTTATAAAGTGTCAACCAGCCCCCCTCCCACCCACTCTCTTACTTTTAGGCATCGTTGCTTTATAAACTGAAAACAATTCTAGTTTGAACTTTTTACAGTTTGAAATTATGGTTTCTCACAACTAGAATGAGTCTTCCACATGCCATTTTCATTATGTGTATTACACTTTGATCTAGCAGTACCCATCGATAAAGTCTTTACTCCTATACTCAACCCAAAGATTCCCTAATCCTCTCCCTCAGCCCCAAGAAAGATTTGCTCTTCATTTCTCCTTCTTCTTCCAATTTACGTTCCTGTGATGTGTTTTGTTTTGCTTTTTTGGTAGCATACTCGATTTCGAGCGTAGCCTACTGCCCAGCCAGAGTGAGCAATGTCCTGGGGAGAGAGCACATTTACAGGGTGGTCTCCCGTTGCCTTTTCCCAACCAGTAATCTTTAGTGTGATGAAGAAAATTGATTTCCTTGAAAAGACGCGTCAAAGATGCACTTCTGTTTGCTACTTCAAATACAACTTCAAATTTTTAACAGATGAATTTGAGGTTCAGGCATTCTTAGGAACTTTCCTCGATTCCTTGGTCCCATTCTTTGGCAAATGCTGACTGTAATCTCAAAGGCCAACAGTCATGTTTACTATTTAGTCATTTCATTTATTCTACTGGCTCAAAGCCAACCTGAGTTTGGCTGAATGCTTTTCCTTCAGTAACAGAAATTGTTAGCAATTTGGGTGATGCAAGCTTTTGATTATCTGCTAGTCCACATGATTATACAGCAAGATAATGTTTACTTGCTTGGATTTGTCAATCATCCCCTGTTTACCTACGTGAATGCCACAAGGCTTGGTAAGAGAGATAAAAGATGCAGGGTCTACATAGCACGTACTTACGAATCGCTTGGGTTTGATTGCAGATACTATTTTCAGTAGTGTCCGACGTTTTGAACATGTCTTTTGCGCATCTCAGCATGTCTGACTGAAGTCACAGGCGGCAAACAGACAGGGGCAAGCAGTGGCAAGATTAATTTTGTGATGTCAAGATTATTAGGCCCATGGAATATGAAAGTTGTTGGCAACAAAGCACAAGTTATCATCAGCGCCTTAACGGTGGTTAAAGCGGTAGCTCATTTTGGTTCTGGAGTTTACAAAACCCAGCATAAATCTAAAAAGGAAAAGCTAGATTATGACTCACATTTCCCCCTCCCCTTCTCCCAGGGCTCAGGTACTTAGATACGTCTTTGCAGCTATCTTTAGCTATAGCAAAGTAAATATTTTGAAGGGTGTGGTAGAAAGAGATCCGAATTTACAAAACAAGCTTCCTTCTTGATTAACTAAAGTTTGAGTGACTTAGATTTAACCAGAGAAAGGTGTACGAAACGACAGATAATCTGTCTGCCTTCTCGAAATGAGGGGATTTAAATGGCTGATAGGTATGTTGCTTGCTTATGATTTACGTCAACTATGCTTAATTAGAATTTGAAGATGAATAACACCAATGGGCTACCAACACCATTTGCTGCAAAGTAGTTTCGTGGTTTCCCAGATTTCATGCAATGATATCATTGCTACGGGTCTAAAGAATGAAAGCGGCAAATAGACTTCGTTCGATTTTCAAACAGTGAGACTGGAGGCATTAAGAGGCCAAATGGGCTGTATCTTCCTGTTGATAAAGCTGAGTGAACAATAATTTCATAATAAGACTTCTCTCTAGTAACTAAAATACTTCCATACGTTTACCTAACAAAACTATATGTGTTTTAATACAGTCTAAATTTTATAGAGCGGTGTGTCAATTCATACATGTTAAACTAAACTTTATCTGAAGATCTACTCCGGCACTTTCTAGGGAAGAATATTTCTTTGACAATAACTCTCATGAAAAATTGCATGACTGTGACCCATGGGAAAGCTATTATTCATGCAGAGTTCTCAAACTATAAGGAACTTATATGTCTAATGTCATTTATTGACCTTGTGAGTAAATTTACACTTTGTAGGAAATCTGTGCTTTCTCATATAAGTAAAGAGCTTTATTATTCGGAAGATTTGAGAACATTCTCTCGCGAACATGGTATATTAGAAATATTCTGCGTACAACTGTAAGAGTTGATTACAATACGATAGGGACAACATGAAACCAACGGATAATATTTTGTAGATCTAGTTTTGGAATATATGTCAAAATAGAAAAACCGTGCGCTACATGACGATACCATAACGAATACTGAGTAAAACGATTTAAATACGATTTAAACGTAGAGCCGCCGTGGTCTTGTGGTTAAGAAATCGAACTCAGATGTCAAAGGTTGTGATTTTGAATCCCACCTAACCCGATGTAAAGACTATGAGTTGGGGAAGGCAACGGGAGACCATCCTTTTTAATATGCTCTGGGCAATAGGCTACGCTCGAAATCGAGTATACCACCAAACACCCTCCCTCCCCTCCCAACCCCCCAACAACATTGGCACAAAGGAGGGCCCCAGAAGCAAGATGAAAAGTCATGCCGTAAATAAAAACTTCCTTGCGAAGGCACGAGACTGCTAAAGTCTATACAATTATTAGAGGCCCGGGAACTATCATGCTGAAAAAGATAAAAAACTATGTAAAGCTAATAGTCAAAGCTTGGATCAGCGTTGTAACATGAGGCACACTTAAAATGTAAAATTTAATTTAGATAATTCCGGACAGATTGCTATTCCAGGTAGTCTTTAAGTTACACGAGACCAATGCTAAGAGACATACTTTTGTGACCTATCTCTTACCAAAGTTGCTTCACGGGTAAGGGTGGCATAAGAACGTACCTCTTACTCACAAGGTACCGTCTATCTGCTTTGATAGAATAAAACACGAAATAAGCGAATCAAAGAGAAGAAAACGGTAGGGCCAAATTGAACTAGGAAGTGCATCGATATCTACCTGGAACTTAGATACCTTAATAATTTTCTAGATGTCAAAATGAGCAATTCCTCTTATTCAAGAACGCTAAATCTTTTCTCTTCCCCGCTATATGAGTATTGATGTGCAGGTCTCCAAAAATTAATGCAAAGTGCCGTACGGTTCCTTACGCCGCTCCGTGTGATAGGCGTACATTGAAGAAATGGAAAAGTACGATTTATGTCATTTGAAAACGCATCAGCATCATCATTTTTGAAGTTTTCAAAATGAATAAAAACTTGCTTGTGGAGGTTGTTATTATCAAGAAATCTTAAAATGAAACGAAGGACATATTATCTCGAAGTTTTTCACGTGCGGAGTCGTACACATCCTTATTTTTCTGCGTACGAACTTGCTCCTCTGAGGTACTATCATACACCCGTACGCCCATTTTTTGAGCCCTGATGTCATACATACAGAATCACCGAAATGACATCAATTACTTACAAATGGTAATACAGTAGACCCCCTTCGCAATTATGTACTAGCATGTGGTTTCAGTTACAAGTATAATGTATGAAAGGGGTGAAGTAAAGTATCCATTTAGAAAGAGAGGGTAATCAATGTTGTGTTAGGTTACTTTGTAGATTTTTTATCGCTGCTCAAATATGCTAGCTAAGTACCAGAGAAAGACTGTTGTTATACTTGTTAGTGTTAATGGGGTATTGAAGGTTTGAGAATGAAAAAGAGCAGAAGATCTCAGATAAAAGAATATTTTCGAAACAAATTCAAAATAACAGTCTTCAAATTTGTGTCGGTGATATGATGAAGATCGTACTTGATAACACTACATAACGAACATAAAGGAATATACACGCTAAGGTTACGGTATATCAAATATAGCAGGTAGAAGTATTGTATTGTATGGTTGGCACTGATTGGTCGTAGCATAATTTAGTTTGTAGTTGTCAACGTCCGGCTGACATATGACGTCATAATCTCCAATTTCATGTTCTATAGCTAAAAGAAGAATTAATATACTGTAAATTGTAATGCCTACAGCAAATAACCAATATTCTCAGGGTTATGAGCAGTACAATAGCCGAGGTCTAGCAGCAACATTCCTTCCCCTCGTCTGGGAATCTCAAATAACCCAGTCTGAATACGGTTAGTTAACCTGTACAGTTAGGGGACTGGGAACAAATCAAACTACTGTTGGCATTAGATGCACCCTCCATGTTTGCACAGCCATGATGGTTCCTGCACTAGACAACTATGACATGTTATGAGTGTGGTATAGGAAATATTAATTTATCTGAAAGATAAAATTAGCAAAATCGTTTAAAGTAATAATATTGACGATCCTTTCCTGGTAATGATTTATTAGAAACGCTCGACTGGGAAAAGTAGCACAGCAGATGTTCTGCGCATGTCAGGTGAATTTCCGGTATATTTTTACTTTAACTTGCAATGATCTAAGAATAGCAAGGCTAGAGCTACATAAACTATTTTTCTGTAAAATCCACAATTTCTGATGTAGTTTGTAAACCAAAATAATAGACTTCTCGCACATTTTATATTGCTGTCTCTTTCGACGTTACATTTGTACGCACTTATTACTTATGTCATTTGTAGGAGCGTCACGTCGTGGAACATTCAGAGCGCTAAGTCAGGTTTTACTTCCCTAATATGGGTATTGTGAAACCGCCGTGATTGCAGTATTAGTACATCCATGATCTTACTAAAAATCGGCTTCTCTTTATCAGCGACTTATTTCACAGGATCGTGAATTAAGAACCGATTCTTTTCATTTTCTATAAAATTAGAGGGGATGCGACGGCCCCATGGCCTCAAAAGTGTTTTCCATTGGTGGAGTATAATATACGTATGGCTTTTGTTACAGCGGACTTTCGTAGATAGCAGTTGTTGTCAACCAAGGAAGTAATCCCGTCGAACTATGGAATAAACAGAACGTTGTTAAGAAGACGAGACGAAAAAAGCAAGATGCCCTTACATAGGACTGCAGTTTACTGAGAAAATACACAGATATGACAGTCAATTTACGGGATGTAGTGCGATCGGACATGATAGAAACACTAACACGCCGGAATATAAAGAATAAAAACTGTGCTTCTAAAACAATGGTAATACTAATGTCTTCATATGACTTTCGGGTCATCTTATCATGGTCTGATGTTTCCCCACCTACTCTACATGAAGGCATAGAGAACAATTTACGGCTGTTTTATAGTCTATCCTTATATTATCTTCAAGAAAGATGTTTATTGTTCTAATGTTCAGACTATAATCCTTATTAAGGAAATGCAATTTATAACACCATTCTTCTGAATTATGTTAAGAAGTTCTGGTATAAAATCCATGTAAACAATAGATGAAATCAGTTGTGATATCACAGAGTAAATTTACTTTTGAGGCATCACGAATACGTAAATACCAAAATAAAGAGAGTATCAGAGAGGAATGGAATTCCTGATTTGTATCTATAGACACGCCTGATCAGGAAAGATTGGCAGAATATAAAGTAATACATGCAGCGTAGAGGACAAGGAATAGAAATAATCACAACACTGGATTATATGTCAGAGTCACATCAAGAATTCTCACACGGATGTTTTTATATTCATTAACCATATCAGATAAATGAAATATTTTGATTCTAATGTCAGGTAATAAAAGAGCAAATGATAATTTGATGGGAGAGGGTGCAGGAGTCCAGTTTTTAAATATCAGTATATACAAGAAATGTGAAAACATGTTTATGGAAGCTAGAAAAAAAGATAAAAACTCTTTTATGTCATCTTTTATGCCACTAAATGTCACCACACCCGTACGATGTGCTACAGGATCGCACTTTTGACTGTCACATATCAAATCCAGTCTGTACCCGCTTCAAATTCTTTGATACGTCCATATGTAACCATTTTGAAGTTTTATCTTCGTCGCCAAATGTGGTGTACTGGATATAAATTACTGAGAGACTAGAATTACCTGTTGGACGACATCTTGATAACACAAAAACAGAAAAACCTTTACAAGTGCTGACGTTATAGTCAGGTAGTGTCCCTTAACAAAACATGAAACGACTCTGCTGAATCAATACATGACATCGACTTGGCATCATTTGAGGTTGCAAATGAAGATAACTTCATGTGCTGTAACCCAAGCCTCAAAACGCTCACGTTTGGAACCTTGATAAGATTTTCCAGTCACTAAACTGATCAAATCATTTCATAGCTAATTTTTACTTCAAAACAACAATCTGGTTTTATAGCTGTTATCAAAGACGCGACGAGGTCCTGACAATGATATTTCGGTATAATTCATGTGAAGCTTAGTTTTCCTTTTTGTTGGTTCATTTCAAACTACCGTGGCTTGGAGTTAGAACTGAACTGAATTCAAAGCCATGGTAGCGTACACCCCAGCTACACGTAGAGGCCCACCCACCTTGCAGTGTACCCAAAGGCACTTGGTAATTTCTTGCATGTAGCTGCTGCTGCCCTGTAGCCTCATGCAGTCTAGTTTAACATATTCGGAGGGAAAGTAATAACGTCGCAAATCAAAATTATGGGAAATAGTAAGATTTGACTTCAGATGTCTAAAGGCAACCCTGAAATAGGCTGTCTCATAAAATATCTGGCCTGTAGAGCATAAAGTGTTTAATTTAGAGACGTTTTAATTTCAAAAATCCCTGGTCAAAGCTCTGTTACTATTCCTTGTTTCCTTAGGTCAGGAACCAGCATCAGATATTAAGGTTTTGTTAGTGACATTTGAACTTTGAAAGCTGAAATCTCAGTGTTGGGAAAGGGCAACACTCTCAGGTTTGGCCTTTTACGTTCTTGTTATAAGGACAACATGAAAATTTAGTACTTTTTTGTATAATTTAAAAATTTTCAAAATCGTGATGTCACACTTTACCTCCGCGTTGTGTCATTGAAGTTCACTATCTGACACCTCAGATTAAGTCCCTATGAATATTTTTGGGAAATGAGTGGTTTCGTATTGGTGCATGTACAAATGACTAGAAAATATCATAGCTTGAGAATTGAACATTGGCCGCAAATAATACATAAAATAAAAATTAAAGGCAATGACAACAACAAAGCGACTTCTAGAGCCGGTTGTGCGAGTATAAAAATAATTTATTGTCAATTCAACTGTGTGAATCTATGATATATTCCTTATGTATTGTTAAGATGTATTGTTGAGATGCATGCAAATGTATTTGTGATATTCTTTCTTGTATCTAGGAGAAAAGCACAGTTCTCTAGTAATCTAAAATCCAATTCAGCTAATATATCAATTCAGACACATGTATATACAGGTATTAAAGTGATCAGTTAAGCTGAGATATACGCTATGAGATGTTTAAGAAGAGCATCAAAGCATCGTTGTTGAAAAGGTAGTGGTAACTTAAACAGTTACATAGAAACAGCTTAGTGATACAAAAATATTGATGTGTTGATAATTGTTATGCATTAAGCAACCATAATACCTCAGAGAGTTGAAAGTTCTTAACCCGCTGAAATTAAAAAAAAAATGGAAAGAGGGAGAAATGTTGCATTGAGTGACAGCACAAATATTTAAAATGTAGTTTCGAAACTCAATAGAAAATTTTGCTATATTGTTCCATAACCCACTGGCATGAAATACCCGTTCCTGGTAAATACCTATATTAAATATTAAGTTTCTTAATGGTTATGATTTACAACTGCTTGTTGACAATAGCATTCAGCATAAACCGAGGACAATCAGTTGCTACATGACACTAAACTCTCCAGATCACCTTTAATAGAGAACTAATCATGTTTTCGTATTTCACACTTTGTGTTGAGTCGACATTTTTATTCTTTTATTCATTTATTTTCTTCTAAACAATCCTCGCAAATCTTTTTATGAGTTTAAATTTCTCTTTGTATTCTCTTTTAGACCTCTCTTTTCACGGCCGTCCTTTAGAATCTACTGTGCACTTTTTAGAAGAAAGTCACCTTCCACTAAAAAATTCTCTTACTTTTCCTTAACCCTGATCCCTGCAAAGTATCAGTAATCGAACACAAGAAATGTTTACACAACCATCAACAAGAACATCACCAAAGCCTTCTCTCTCTCCCTTAGGTGCAGAAAACGTAGCTACGTGCTTCCAGCGGAAGTCCTTTTTCGTACGGAAATATCATTCTAACGAAAGCAATTTCCTCTAATTACTTTGAATATATCTTATTGTTGTGATTTGAAGATAATCATGGCTTGTATATATTTGTCCAAAGCAGATTAGAGTATGAAAATCGTCTTTAATACTGAAGTAGATCATTAAGCTCCAATTTGAAGTATCCAGCTTGAACTATACTGAATATTTTTTTGCTATTAATGATGTGATATTTGAAAATCTATCTCATTAAATCTGAGAATATTTTACTGGAAGTAATTAAGTTTTGACGAATAATCCCTCCATTATCTCAATTAAACTTCGATGTCTTCCCCCACTTCTGTTGATCTAAAGAAAAGAGCTAAAATTGACAAGCATATTGTTGTCGTTGAATGTTACAAGCATGTAGGCAGATCGCTGTATGTAGGGGGGCAAACGGATTAAACGTGGACCATTTGATAGTTCTGGACCCCTCAAAAGGGGGATAAAACAGGTGTTGTCCCCAACCTGAAAAGTGAGGGGGGTGAGTTCCCCGTCAGTCAACCCAGAATCTACCATCCAGCAATGGAAGGGTTAAGGGGTGTTCTAATCTAACAGTTTTTCCTCACACAAGCACTTCACCCCTGCACAGGAAAAGCTCAGACGTAATAAAAACCCCTTGTTGGAGAATGACTTTAATAGAAAGACCAGTCTCTGTGGCTCTGTAGTAGAGTACAGAGGAACAAGGGCAAACGGCATTTGGTGCTTTCACATTTGGCTACAACTGCATCCCCTTTTCATGATTGTGGATACGGCTCCTGTGTGTTTCACAAAATACCAAATATTGTCAACTCTATTGTTTTAGTAATCTAAGACACCAATAATTACCTATTTTTCCTTGCTTTTTTATCGCTCCGGACTCCCCTCGCAATGTGTAATAATTGAAATTAATCAATTTATCACAAATCAATGAATTAATTATTTATCCTCTGAATCCCGTTTGTTATCGTTTAACATATTCGTCAGAACATCTATGGGTCCACCCATTTATCCATACTCCTGTCCATTTTAGGATAAATTTATCGATCGGTATAATGCCTAACCTATCTGGTCATCTATAACTTAATCTACATATCCATCCCTACATCAACATATCCATAGATCTGTTTCTATCCATCGATCGAACAAATCCCCTCATGCCCCACGCATATCTCTCTACCCCTCGATCTCTCTAGCCTCCATCCCTTCATCAATTCAGCCATAGATCCGTCCACCAATCCAGCCATCTATTCCTGCATCAATCCATCCATCCATCCAGCCATCCAGCCAACCAGCCAGCCAGCCACTCAGTCGGTCAGTCAGTCTGTCCGTCAGTCAGTCAGTCAGTCAGTCAGTCAGTCAGTCAGTCGGTCAGTCGGTCAGTCAGTCAGTCGGTCAGTCGGTCAGTCGGTCAGTCAGTCAGTAAGTCAGTCGGACAGTCAGTCAGTCAACTAGTTAGCGATCCATCCATTGCCTTACCAAGTCTATTTTTCATCCATTAATCGATCTAAATACCCCTCCCTAATCTGTTCTCCAGCTATCGACCTATCGACTGTTCTCTGCATCCATCGATTCTTCCATTGATGCATCGAGTCTTTGACCAGTCCAGTGGAGTGCGAGTATAGTTGGGGAAGGAATATCAGTTCTAATAGTTTTTAATTTGATAGGTATAACGTAGAGATAAGGCAATTTAGAATGGTGGTTGAATATCGACTAAGAAATTTCAGGTCGTCAACTGTTCTCCGTTTTCACGGGCAGCCGTTCAAACTTTTCATTATAAAATTGCTCTCATCAACCTTTTAACTTATAATAGCGTTTGCAAAGGTCGCTAGGCTGACTTGCAACCCCTCAATGACCTTGTCACTTAGAGAGTCTGGTCACCAAAAATCGTATAGAATTGGATGTAGATGACAGGCTGTGGAGGACTGGTGACTATTGTGGTGTGGGTGTCGTACAACTCCTGTTGGTAACACATTTTCTACGTCTTTCTATCTTTCAACTCTGGAGTTCATATCCTGCCTACTCTACTGCCACTTCCTAAGATATGTAGCAACTGTCGCAATAGGCTTTGGGCGGATTTAGTGGTCGGATGGCAGTACATAAATGATTACGTCACTTAGACGCTTAGAAAGCAAATTGAATTGATATTGGTGTCGATGTCCTATTGTGTAGCCAGTGGCGGTTTTGAAAATGAGGGGCCCTGGGCCGAAAAACTTTGCGGGGCCCTATGACGTCATGCATTGCAAGGAAGTTCAGACATGCGGAGGTTCCTGAGGCATTTTATTCCCTTCAGTGGATACAGTTTCTAGTTTTCACTTACTTCTATGACGTTGATATAGGCAGTTAGACAAATAACTTTTTCTTAGCATTGAGACACGGGGCCTCCTACAGGGTCGGGGCCTCGGGCCATGGCCCTATCGGCCTCCCCCTAAAACCGCTACTGGTTGTAGCAATGAATTCTTATATCACTACAAGAAGATGATATCATCACGAGTTACTAGGCTCAGTTGGTGGCAAGGCCGCAAATCCTTCGCTCATGGGTTCGAGTCCTGTTTGTGACACATGTTACTGTCTCTGGTACCTTCCAGATGTAGTAACGTCTTCCTTATATGATCTATAAGCTACATATTTATGTTTGAAAAATGTTTGTGTTGTCTATAAATAATGAAAAATGCAACTATCAATGTCGATTTCAGAGTCTCGATTAAAAGTAACATCCTGATCATTTTGGTAGGAAAAAAGCAATATAATCACCAAGCAACTCGTTACCAGGGGATGTATTCATTTTAAAGTTACATAGGGTGTGTTACAAAAGGAACCCTTCACCTGGAAGCAGGGTCAGATGCAATATAAGCCAAACACAACTCGATTTAGGAACATAGTACAGCAAAGATAAAATGATTTTCAGAATCTTCAAACATACTTTTATTTCTGATTTTATCTTCTTTGATAAATAACCATTTTCTATGAAGAGAAAACCGATGTGTACATCTTCTCTAGTTTGAATTACTGCGAAGCATGCATTTTTATTTACAATTAAAAGAATTACAGTAAATTATTTACCTTTTTGACAAACGTTATTGCATCGGCACAATTTCCATCTATTTTTACTGATAGCTGGTGTGGTGAAGTCTCTCGTATGTCAGACTCATGGGCGCAAGTACTCAGGTTTTGTAAGGACGCACTCCTCCGAATAGGAGATGTGTTTAATATGCGTATCAGTTGAAATGTGTATAGCACACAGAGTTTATTTTTGTAATTGTTCGCCTTTTGCGTAGTTGTAAATTGAAAATATGCAGCTATAAATAAGAGATGTGCAGTTGCAACTTAAGTGAAATTTTTACTCCTGTTAAAACGACAGGTATAATTGGATAAAAGTTATTTAAAACAGTAAAATATCATTGAGTATCAGGCTCTTTTTGACATTGAATGAACAGAATTTTCTATTTTGATAAAATAACAGTGCCATTCACTGCTTTCATATTATAGGGCAAGGAAAATCAACTCTCATTTTTTTATTAACTTTGCTATGTTTTTGTATAATCAGCATGTACTTAATATGTGGAACTTTTATTTTGTGCAGTTGTAGATTATTCATAGTATATGAATATCAGCTCACTTACAAAGTCACTTTTTATTGCAGGGGTGAGGCAAGAGACACTAATGGCCCAAACTGGCTACGCCAAAGAATTGATTAATTTTTCTATGTTTGAATACGATTTGTAAAAAGTTATCTACGTCAGAATAGAGCGGATAACAAATAGGGTAGTGGCAGTTACCACGGTTTATGTGTGTTCTGATCAGCTGTGTGTACTTTACGTCTTGATACCCGTACAAAATACCACGGAGGTAGTGTACTGCATGTACAGTTGATAAATGTTATCACGTAAAGAAACGGGTTAATTCTTTTGTTGCTTCTTTTTGTACCATTCTAAGAGGGGAAGCAGCTTTATCAGGGTTAGAATTGAAATGCGGAGTGAAAGTTATGACGTCACAAATCAAAAGTTGTAGAAATAGTACAATCTGACTCCAGATCTATATCGAAAAACAAGCTTAGAATAAGCTGTTTCACAAATCAGCAGACCTGTAGTGTATATAGTGCTTAAACTAGAGGCGTTTAAATCTCAGAAATCTCTGGTCAAAACTCTGTTAATATTCCTTGGTTCCTGAAGTTAGGAACCAGCATTAAACAAGAGTTTTGTCAGAGAGATTCAAAACTTCGAAGCCTGATATCTCCGTGTTGGGAAAGGGCATCACTCTCAATTGTGGCCATTGACGTTCTCACTAATAAGATAACATGAAAATTGAGTTTTTTCCCCTTTATTCAAACATTTTCAAAATCGTGACGTCACACTTTCTCACCGCATTTAAGGTGGGGTAGAAATTTGCAGGGAGGCTCTAAAAGGTCACACTGTGTCTTACTCTAAAATTTCTTTTGTTGGTATAGTACCTTTATAGTTCGATTGTTCCATAAGCAATACCAGTCAGGCTGTCAATTGCAAACAAACACCGCTTATAGAAGAAAAGATGTGACTGTCTATCTTAAACCAAGTTGATGGTATTAGAGAGATTAATTTCTATTTTATAGTTATCTCTTTTGGTGGGGGGTGAGGGGGAGGGCATCCGTACGCCGTCACCAGCTACAATATTTGTAGGGACTGGTTTATGGATTCCTGAAATCGTACAAGTTATAGGTAATAAAATGAAATGAATATAGAAGCTCCTTCCTCGTCTTATCTATGGAAACTACTAGATCAAGACTACCTTCTTGAATAAGAGGATAGTAAATATCACAATGTAAGTGGAGAATGCATTCGTGATATTGCCGTCATCATGTGACATGAACTATACACATTCTCTTCTTATGTCTTGAGATACGGTTTTGCAATGACAACAGATGTGTTATCCGATAAAGAGAAATAATTCGTTGTCTTAGAGATTTTTCTGAAGTGAGAATATCCTTATTAAACAAGGCCTTCCTCCCTGTGATATTTCAGCAGTTTTTTTCACTTCTTAAAATTTGGTTCAGTTGTTCATTAATAGAACATGATTATAACGAAGTCCCTGCTTTGGTGATAGATAAAAGCATGACCTAAATTTGCTGTGTTTACAATATAAAAATAGTGGCTTTAATTTTGATACCAATGTCCTATACAAGCAGTCGCAGAACTTTTCTACCTTCCTTAGATACCAGAATCTACGTCTATGGAAGTAGTGTAGACATGACGCCAGCGGAGCATTGAATTGTGATCCATGTTCCTACCACCGATCACAGACAAAGTCTCACAATGGTTAAGAAACGCATACCGGTTGTTGTCGCTGCTGGCAACTAGCATTACAATTTATATGTACCTCAGGCGGTTTAGACGGGCTGAACGTTTAAGTTTACGTTGTAAATCGTGAGGCAATCAATAATATACTTTTGTGAACAAACACTAGTTTGAGCTGAGTGTCGTGTCATCACTCATATTAGCTAAGAGCCAATCTCTTGTGTTTGTGGGTGACTTATAAATAGTGCAAATGAGGTTATTGCAAAGACAGTAATAGAATTAGACAGTTCTTGACGATATGATTAAAGTGAAGGATACTTTTCACCAGTAATTGGGTATTACTTTCAGACAGTTGGACAATTAATCAAATTTGAATTACTGCGATAATTTCTCGATCCAGTTCAACGATTTAAACTGTTTACTGTATCTCACATTGTTCCTTTAAAGTTTAAACCATCAGTTGCCATGATACTGTATGCTGATGAAAGCTCAATCTGCCTTATCAGTCCTATTAAGACGGGATCTTACGAAAGTCGGCATATGAGTTCATAAACCTTTGTTAAATCGAATTGTTTGTCGGGGGTATTAGTGTACTAAACAATGCAGATTCAGCAGAGGGAGTTTAAATGAGGGAGATTTCACTCTGGGACAAACAATGCTAATCCATACTATAGATCATCCCCACAATTACGAAAAGCCACAGAGTTCATTTATTTCAACTAGAGTCGGTTTTCTGTACAATGAAGAGCCTCCACAACACATTTCGGATACATAACATTGAGGCAGATTGGCGGGCATATCTCATATTTGATAAACCAGGCCAATGATCATTGTTGTGATAGGTAGTGCAGACTACATGAAACTCTACTTTTACTAACCATTGCTTTTGCTTACAAACAACGCTCCTAATGTTTACTTTAATGCTCCACATTTACTCTGCTTTTGTGGAATACAGGGAATCATTCATTAATTCTAGAATTTTTGCTTTTAGGCTAGGAATAAATGAATGCATCCAGAACAATGAATGAATTTTCACAAGGGATATAGCGATAAATTCCTACAGGCATTGGAAAAAAAACTGGTGTGCGATTTCTACCGAGGAACAGGACTACGTGCTACCGGAGAGGTATCAGCGACTTCGTTATATTATTTTAAAGTTGATCAGTGGTCAGGGAGTACATCAGATATCGACCTACGACAACTTATTTTGGTCTTAAATTTTTCGAAACTAGCCTCTGTATCAATACATCATAAATTTGATTGGTTCCTGTAAGAGGGCTAATTCTAGGTCTAGACCCATCAATCAGTTGGGACAAAGGAGAGTAGAAAACGTAAATATAGGAAGAGCATGGTACAAAACTAAAGAATTAACCAACTTTTCGTAAGAACTGACTTGGTTTGCCAATTAACAATGACAATAACCGGAGTGCAACGATCCATTCTGTATCTTGCTATCCAAGCAATTTTGTTGGACAAAGCATCTTCGCATTGGTGGTAAGTAAGCGTTTACTCATTCCTAACTAAAACCGGTTTCAAAGTCTTCTGTATTGCCCGTTACAACTAGGTTCGTTTGGATAAATTTAGATTTTTCGTACGACCTCCTTTGCAAACACTACTTTCACTGGAGCCGACGGACAGACAGTTTGGTCGATAAGATCGCTAAGGAGAAAGAGATAATTTGACCATCACCAACAAAGGGACATACCGTACGTCTGCTATTCCCTCAAAGCCCATTGTAACTTAGTATTCTGACAAACGGATGGCTAAGGAGACACTCTTCAATTTAATTTGGAGCCAAATTGGCTCTATAACTTCCGAGCTAGTGTCTAACCAGAGCCTTTTACCATACATCTCAAGTCGGCAGGGCTTATGAAGAACTTAGGTCAAACTGACTTCCCTTTCTCGATTTGGAACCATTGAGTTTACCAGGGTTTGCTCTAAAGAGGGAGGTTGAAGTGATTAGTGTATCCTTATCAACATAATTTAATTTTTTATAGATTTGGAATAAATGCTAGAGTTCTTAAAGAATTAACTGTATCGATGTTACTTAAGAGGTTAGCATGAAGTTTCCGATGGCATTTGTACCATTTTGCGGTCCGCAAGACTTTGACAGTTAAAACTAACTCCGGGCTTAAGAAATCTTTGCCTCTGAAAACGCCGAAGAGATTGTGGTCCTGATACATTGCAAAGATAAAGAAAAACGGAAGTCTGTCATCAGTCTGTCTCCAATGCATAAGATTTTGAGCCCGAATGCTTAACGAACATGGAGTAGAATACGTTATCAGCAACTCTGTTAGTAACGTAAGACAAGAAAAGCACTAAGAGACGGGTATTCTTAGATTTTGGGAAAGGCTTAATTGTATGACACACGAGGACAGGAAATTATTTAAGATTTTCTTTCATGTAATAAATTAGAAAGAAACATAGATACAGTCACTGGCTATCTCTCCGTTTTACAAAAACCGATAGAGAAGTATTTAAACTGCACTTAAGTGATATTATCGGTTTTCATGAGCAGTTTTATGTTGCGAGGGCCTTCATATCAGTTATTTAGCAGCTCATGTATTATTCCAATTCCTAACTAAATTTTGTATATTAGTAATACACTTTTCCCTCTAAATCCATCACTACCATGTCTTACACATTCAGACCATATTTCTCCGATCATGTCAGACACTAAAGTAGTAGTTAAATTGTCTGATCTTGATTTTGACTGATTTTGACGGCAGGTAGGTGAACAGTCACTGCCAATCCACCAATCCCAAAGTCACGAAAAGCAAGAAGGAAAGCTCTTGACTGTTAAAGCTTCTTTGATCAGCTAAATTTGTCTTTACGAACCCACAAATTTGTCACTTAAGTCGTATTATGAGCCAAACTAGAGACAGACATGTGTTTTCCATCATTTTTCACAAACTGGTCTGTTGTTCCTTTGCAGTGACCCTCCTTTTAGAAACGTATTACGAACATTCCTTTAATTGTCATGCTGTCAGTGATCCACACAAGGGTTGCACACTATCAACTTGGACAATATGCCTGACGTCTAAAACTCCGTAAGTGTGATAAACAAATGTAAGGAAATCTGTATTGATGGTCCGCAGGGTTTCATAAATATGGCCTACTCGTTGATTATTCTTTTGTAGGCAATACCAATGAATAAATACTGTGTGACTATGGAAAAACTAAGCTTCAATGTGGTCTAAGAACATCATCATAACATATAGAACTATTGATTGCAGACGAGTATTTACCCTACAATGACATGTCATTTACTCTTGAGCTTGGGAACTGAGAAGGGTCAGTAAAGCATGGTTTCGCTACTTCCTGCTCTCTTGATGTTTTGTAACTAAACCGTACTATAAAGAACTCGTCAGTTATCCTGCATTTTGATTAATCGAAGCAGGAACTGTTTTTTCTCAGAACGTAGAAGGTGTAGGAGCGCCTCATCATTTTCATCATGTGCATGAAACATCAAACTGCGTTTATTAAAAGTTGTAACATGAGATCTCCTTAACGTTTTATTAGTAAACATTTGACGATCATTCTGATGCACCGTATCTTATTTTTGAAAATTGTCAATACAGGCACACAATAAGTATCTGACAACATCCTGTGATAGCCTTTCCCGATAACACAGAATATGTGGGGACCATGAAGACAGTACTTAATGAGTCTCTTAGTTTTCAGTAATAGGCATGTCAAAGAGAAACGTAGTTACCAGGATGATCAAGACTTAGAGTCTCTTATTCACTTGCTTACTGTATAGTACTTGATATCTTGCCTTATTTACACAGTAAAACTTTCTAGTATTCTTGCTCTTTTAGCAGTTCTTAAAAATCCATGTTTCTAAGATGATCAATGAGCGCTGTACACTGTCGGCTGCACTCCAGACGAACACCTAACACTGTTTAGAACGGTTGCAGTAACATTGCTACAGTATTGACATTTATATACAATGCTGAGGCGCTCACAGCTTGCATTATCAATGACATTTCTTGGAGCCATCGAAAGCACTTCTTCGACAGAAACAGGGTATCATAAACGTACGATGTAGCATGGAGGTGCTTACAAATACACTAGCAGCCTAGCGCTATGATTTCACCCCTTTTGATAATAAGTTAAATGACTGGGTATTGTTTGAGACATTTCTAAACTTTTAAGGTTGAAATGTTTTCAATTACATTTTCAGAGGAAAAGCAAAAGGCTAATGACTCCTCATCAACAACCTTTCTTTGTTGATTGTAGATAAAAGATTCAAGATGCGACACTGATCGTCATCGATACTTTAACTGTGACTTGGGTAGTAAAGATGAACTGGTTACTTTAGTTAAAACTGACACACAGAAACTTTTGCTCTTTCTAATTAGTTAGTATCCTATAATGTTCCTGCACTATTTTCAGTAGGTTGTCCTGATCTATGTCGATTTGCAAATGATTTATTCAAGTGATTTTGGAATGCTTTAGTTTGAGGGGAAGGGGATGGATTATAAGTTTGTATGTAGATAACCTCTTGCCAGGCTGATTTTTACCATGAATACAACTGCATGTTCCTGTAAGGCTGATTTTTACCACAAGTACAATTGCATGTTCCTTGTCAGGCTGATTTTTAGCACGAGTACAACTGCATGTTTCTTGTAAGGCTGATTTTTACCACGGGTACAATTCCATGTTCCTTGTAAGGCTTGATTTTGTAGGTGAGAGAAACAAAAATTTAAAATGGTAGAGAACAATGAAGTTTATTATCAAGCAAGAAAGTGATACTAGCAATCCGATAGAAAATGATATTAACATCAGATAGTTCGTTATAATTAACAAAATTATGATCTCATTTGCTTGGGTCTATTGGCGGCGTTACGCTCGTTTTTACTGACAGTAACATCACATAGAGTGAACTTCAAATAGTTTCTAAGTGCAAAAATGCTTGGCAGATTCCTCCCTTGTCTAGCATACTGGTAAGTAGTTTTAACATGTCTGCTTAAAACCCCAGGGGATTTTACTATGACAGAGGTTTGACTGGTAAGATGATAATAAGCTCCTTAGTTGGGGTTAGTTGAATAATGTAGGTATTGGAATGCTAGTTAAGAAGAACCTCAAGGAGGTATCAGGGCAATTCATATCGAGAACAATTTTATGTACATGACAATAAATGTTTGTCATGGACGATGAATAGGTCAGTAGTAAACCGTATTCGAAGTTCATGTCAATAAAACTTCTTTTATTTACAACCTTAAGTGCTTCCCTAAAGACTTGGTCACAATAACACAATGTAAACTTTCTACAGTCTTTCATTCCCTTCCAGTATTTTTACAATTGTTCGTTTCTAACAATATGTATTTCTCATTTGGTAGGACCTTTAACCGTCTACTTAGTCTCCAGTCAAGTTTACAAAGTGGATCTATGACAACACGAGGATTTTGTTCTAGTGCAAGATGGATGACAGAAAATCAACTACAAAAATGTGAAGCAAATCCTGCAGCCATGATTATGATAGGGCAGGGAACTTTAAAAGGCATCAAGGAATGCCAACATCAGTTCAAGTACCGGCGATGGAATTGCACTGGAGCAGGAAGACATGGATGGCGCTTCTTTGAGAAAATGAACAAAAACAGTGAGTACAATCAGAGTGTGGTCCGCAACCTATGGCACACTGATCCCCTATGGGACTTCAAATGATGTTTGAGGACACATAACATACTAAAAATTTGATTGAGTAAGCAATTATCTCTTCAGGACCATCGAATGACATCCCAAACAGAATCAACAAATATATATAGAAGTGCAGTTATAAATCGAACCCTTAGAAATGTATCCACATTTCATATTTATACTGAAAATCGCTAAGGGGTTGCAAGAAATACCAATTATACAGCGTGGGGGTCTGTGAAAAGTGAAAAGGTTGCGTACCACCCCTTCCGGGTGTTAACAAACTGTCTTTTTGTGCATCATTTACTAACGGTAATAGTGTTTTTATTATATGTTCGGAATACGAAATTACTGATCTTGGACAACGGTAACTTTACAACTAATTAGCATCACTCTTGTTCTTATTTATTAGCTTCTAATAAACATCTTCACTCTGAACCTCAAAATCATCTTGGGACGTTCTCTTTTTGCACCAAAAAGGTTTATGTCAGCTACTTGATGTGATGCAATGATGTCACATAAATGTGTGTTCACGCCGGTACTTAAAGTTAATGTTAAGTGCTGAAGATTGATTGATTGTTAGCACAGACTTAAATCTACAGCTTTTAACCTACTTTTAGCTTTGAAACTATGTTCTGTATAGCATTATTCATAGCCTTTGAATTTTAATTTAATGGAGACGAACTGAAGTTGAAATATTAAGTATTTTATGCCTTACTTAAGTTACCTTCGTATGTTGAAAAGCGTTAAAACTAAATTGCAAAAGACCTATGTTTAAAATATCGTTATTGTTCACTGGCCTATGGAAATTACGGAGACATTACAGTCAAACTTCCTTCGAAGGAATGTTTTGGTGACTTGTGCGAGTCAGGCAAAATATGTCTACGATAACTGACTCATCTTTCGATCATAGTGGTACACTAAATCCTTTATCAGCACATTTCTAATCACAGTTTCAACCACACTCATTGAAAAGCTGCATTTTAAAACTTACAAAGCATGAACATCTAAGAAAAGATGTTACATAGCAGCATTCCTTGAATAAATTTGTGTTCGGTGAACCCTTCAAACAACACAAAGCAAAATGTCTCTTGTATTATCAAGTATGTAATGTTGAGTGTGTTCCTAATGATGATATGAGGGGGGCTTTCAATCAGTATAGTTCAGAATATGAGTATATTCTACTCGGACTGTATACCAGACAACTTTATATTTAAACATATTCT
>JAAAKL020000145.1:0-57675 GCA_010016065.2 Carybdea cf. marsupialis auct. non (Linnaeus, 1758)
GGTAGAATTTTTTCCCATCTTCTTTAAATATTAGATTTTGACGATAAAACTTGGATCTCTTTTCGTATCGCTTTATTCTTTGTGCTTTGGCTTGGATCTCTTGCTTCAGACGTTCTTTCACTTTGTCGACGCCTTCGATGCTATTATTATTATTATTATTATTATATGAATGATATGTACACCGTATAAGCTGAATTCTTTGTAAAGTTACAGAATAAATATATGGCAATGAAGTTAGAAAAAAATAAATTATTACTATCACTTCTTTTTGGTCTTCCCCTAGATCCTTTTCTTGTATGATTGTTGCCATTGCCTATCTCGCAGGGTTTCCCTTATAAATACTCCTTGCATACCCATCGCAATTTCATCTCTCTTTGTTTTCCCTTGATGTTGCTTACCCCAATACTCCTGCTATGTTTATGCATTTTTGTTTGTGTCTCAGCCTCACTCTTTTGATTCTACTCAGAATCCTCGTTTCTGTTTTTTCCAATATTTCCTTTTCCTTCCTTCCCATTTTCTAGACGGGACATAATTATTATGCTGCTAAATGTATTCATCTGGAGTTTCTTGGGCATCTTTCTCTAGTTAATCACCTCTGATGTCTATATCCACTTGCCCCAGGCTGCTGACACTCTTGCTCTAACTGCAGCCCCTTTCCTCCTTTGTCATTTGTTATCACTCAAGCTTTTGTGAGCTGTAGGGTCTGCTTGATTGTGGCGCTGCTCTTACCCATGATATCGACCCGGACATTCTCCTCCTACTTTCATGCTCTCTGTCCTTTCGGCGTTGACTTTCCGTCCTCTCTGCTCGAGACCTATATGCCACCTCATCTCTCTCCTCTATATCTTCTTTACTGTCTCCTGTAATGGCCACGCCGTAAACAGATAGGATCTTCCAAGGGAGTCCGTTCCTGATTTTCCCACTGGTGACGTAAAAGCGAAATCACTCTCAAACAAATGTCGCATAGTTTCGTCGGTAGTTCCATTGTCTTAACGTCAAACCCAAAAAAAGTCCTATCGTTTGAAAGTATATCTGAGATGTTTTGTTAGCGGATGATTCCCCTTCAAAATTACTGACCTCATCGCCCTTTGAACTTTTCGCAGAAAAATATTCATGTAATGGAACTGGTAAAAAAGCTATCATTATCGTATAGTATAATTGCATTTGATAAGAGCAGATGTGGTACCAGACAGGTTGATTCTATCTTAGGACCCCAGCTACTGGTTTATGCTAATGGGTGCCTCAATCATCCTTTAAGCATTTGTTGAGTTATGCCTCCAAGTCTTATTGGTCCTGGACAGACATTGTCCTTCAAAAGTTTTGTATCACCATAGATCATGAAACTCTGAGTCCAGAAAGGCTTGCATTAGTCTTTGGCTATCCTGGGCTGACTCTGGAGTCATATCGGTCCACGGAGTCTAGAGCATCGCCTTCGCGGACGTTAGAAAAAGTAGTGTTATTCTATACAGTTGTAATCAAGCTCATCATAAGTCCTTACCTCATTTATCTCTCAGAGATCTGTGGGAGTGTTTATTCGGCTCCCAGGCCTATAAAAGTGCTTATTATATTTAAAACACCTAATATACGACAGTCTTATGTAAATTAATTTTCCTCGGCCTCTCTAAGAAAGTAGTAGAGGCATTTTATATGTGACAAAGTTTCGTATGAAAATCAGTACTACGGTTCATTTAGAACCTTCTTCCCCCTTCACAACGAAGATTTTCATGAAAGTAAAATTCATCATGTTTCTTCTTGAATTTTGTTGAAGATTGTTCATAAAAGAGCTTTCAAATACTGGCTCTGATTCCAAAGCCAAATTTTCCTCTTGGACTCATTCTTTATGGATAGAGTAGCTAATAATTGACTTCCAAGCAAATTCTACACCCTTCAGGAACTTATGGTACGCTGTGTTCAACAGACTGAATATGCCTTTGGACTACCCAGGAATAACGATACTGAAAGTTTCACATTCACAATCCCTTTAGTTTATTAGTAAATTTTATTTCGATTTCGGGCTGAGCCTCGATTTCGGACTGAACCTCGAATGGTAAATCTGTAATCTAATTTATGTAACCCTGACCTAAGAGCTCTTAGACGCTTGAAAGATGTCTTATCCTCGGTGAATTGTGTCTCGCGTCTCAAAAACAGAAGCTGTCAGATGTATTTCACTGGTGGATCAGCTTTGTCAGATAGTGGAGGTGAAATTGAAGAGCACTGCGGTGATCAGTCTCTCTTACCGGATTCAGACTCAGATAGTCAAAGCGTATTTCATCGTGGTCTACAGCATAGCAAACCTAAGCTACTTTGAAAATCCGAAAATATCCCCATGGTGTTTGCAAAGCAACTACAATCAATTAAGTCAGCAAAACAATGTAGAAAGCATATATGATGCAAATCAAGAATACATAACAGAGGGCGCTCACTATTTCAAGGTGTAAATAACAGCCAATTTATATGGAGATTTCTCGCATGCGTCGCCATTTTAGTGGCCAAGTGAATCGAGTACAAGCATACCTTACTTGATCACTTCTACACGTAGATTGACATTGCAGGAGCGAGTTTATGCGCTCAAAGTTTGATAGAAAACAGACTTTATAATGTCTGAAAAAGCCCTGACCCATTTTCTGTGTTACACAGAAATAATCAATAAGGCAATATTGGGGGCAAAGATGAGCAGCAGGCATGTTATAGAACAGAAGTTATCGAAATTGAGTTCAATCCCAAGGGCTCTATGACATCAGAAATTTGGCAAATGAAAGTCGACGAGGATGCCGATCATTCATATATTGCTGCTCTGACAGTTGTGTGATATTCAAGCTGTTTTCCACTTGGAAAATTCGTGCATGGACGTTGCTGTTTCAAACATCTGGATAAAGGGACCGAATTTGCTACTTGATTGTTCACCAACTCCCGGTAGAGTGGATCTCCACTTCGCAGAACACGAAAGACTTGGATCACATTTTTTGAGTGGAATGAGTACAATTTTTATGTCTGTTGCGCATCTTATAGACTGAACTAAATATCAGTAGTTGATAAAATAGGATAGAAATGGTAAATTTTGTTTTCATAGGTTTAGAATAATAGTTATTATGTTGAGCGTGATGAAATAAACGCCGACATTCGAATTGTTTCTCATTTGATACGCATAGGATGTAAATACTTATGTCGGTATTTTATAATGTAACCAATCAAATGTAAGCTATCGTAAATTATAAAGCAGGCAAACGTCAATTTCTACGTACAGCAATTGCTGGTTATTTTGGTATGTGTTTACTACATCATAGTCTCGCTTTCATTATCTCGTTTTCATTTTATAATATTAGCTATTTCATGTACGTTATTAGTCATTTCCTTTTGTAAGTCAATGGTTCTTTGTATATACGGTCCTCTGTTTTTGCCTCAACATATCAGATTTGATCTAAGTTAAATTGAGTTCAGACGAGTTTTTCTTTGGCTCTCTTTCTACAAACATGTGTCTATTTCGAGTCTAGTTTCTTCAACAGCAATCATCAATCGCGAGAAGGCAAGGTTTTCAGATTATCTTCTTGGAATGTGAATTTTTATTCATCATCATAGAAGAACGAAAACACACAACGTAGGAAAGCAAAAAATGCAGTACAATGCAACAGTATAGAAAAAGGTAATAGTCTCAAAGGTAGAATAGTAAATGCTGAAAGAGAGACAGAGGAATCGATCGAGTTTTGGGTTGAGTTTAGAGAAGGTTTGAGATAAGACAAAAGAAGACTTTCCTTGAGTAACAAGCCGAACTCAGAGTTAGCCGAAGTTAGACATAGAAAAGTTATGCGCAGAGAAAGTGATGACGTCACGAACCAAAAGTTTTGGAAATATTAAGAGTTGGATCTAGATATCTAAAGGCAACCCTGGAATAGGCTGTTTCCGAAAATACTAGACCTGTAGTGTAAATAGTGTTTCAACTAGCGTTTAAGTTTATAATTTCTCTGTTCAAAAATCTGTTGATATTCCTTGGTTACTTACGTTAGGAACCAGCATCAAATGATAAGGTGAAATGTGATCTCTTTCACAGTTCCTCAGCCACTCTTCACACATTACAATATTTCTAATATATACAATTTACAAAACAATAAACGGACGCTTAATTACAATAAATCAATTTGATTGGCTAAGAATAATCAAGGAGTGGTTAAGAATCGTGTGTTAATATTTGATTGGAAGTTAGTATTAGGACAAAGGATAGTAATCACAGGAAGAGGAAATCAAATATACAAAAGAATAATGTGTACTGCAAACTCTATCATGACAAACGAACCTCAAGCAACATAGTCAGTCTCCCACTGTCAAAAGATGAGTGTACATTAGACCTGCGATTGATGGAAGGCACACAGTCTTTTTGTTGTACCATAGTGTCCTGCAACATAAGCAGACTGAATAAAATGTTGATATATCAACGGGTTTACTAACGACTTCCTAGGTATTACACAAATGATATTCTTCAATTTACACTGGTTAATGTGTTACACATCCTTACGCCTTACAGATTTTTCACAGTTGCTGTTACCAGTTTCTGGCGAAAACGTTCAGCAAAATGAATCTGTTACTCGACTATATATTTTTTTTGCTATTTCGGTTTTCTAGAGCATGTTACTTCAGCAGATATAAAAAAAACCTTACTAAACGTCATGTGAATGTAAACAACTTGCAAGCAACTCGTGAACAACTTGCAAGCAACTCATAAACAACTTGTAGTAACTTTTAAGCAGCTTTCAACTTGTATGCGAATAGAAAGTACTTCTGAGGTTGAAGTATGTAGCAGGCTATTCAGGTTCAATCGTAACCACAACTTCTACTAGAGTAAAACGATTACTTTGGTTTCCAAGGGATTTTCATGTGAAAACATTTTAGGTTTGAGACCTCAAGTAGCACAAAATAGCGAAATAATTTTGTACAAAACATAAACAGCATGAATTGTAATATTTTGTACCATGAAAAGATTGTCTAAGACTTAAAGCCTTGAAGTGATTGCAAGCAACGAGGATGCTACTATCACAGACCTCTAAAAAAGACTGGATCGAGCAATCCCATTGTTTCCAACAGCGAAAACGTGCGATCACAAATACTATTCCCCAGAAGTTAAAATAGCGCGGGGAGGTTCGCCATGTTACGTTACATTTTTTATAAGCTTTGCTTGATGGGGACTAAAATGGCGTCCAATTACTGACCTCGCTTTGAGAGGGAGGATCCAGTGTTTTTAAGAGATCAGTGGCGAAGATCAAGGTAAGACTTTCAAGTACCTATGCTCAATTAAAAGTACCAATGCTGACTGCTACAAAGACAATCCATCTATGATTGGGATATGAAGGGAGCGTGCCGTAGACCTTGCGAACATCTGGAAAGTCAGGGTAATCAAGGAAGCATAGTAGCTCTAAGTAGTGCGCATGAGCATTAATTTCCCCTGTGTTTAATATATAGGGCTGTGGTATGGACCCAAGGTAAAAATCATTCAGTCTGTTGGAAGATCATGAGGAGAGGTTAGTACACCAGGAAGAAAGTTGAAGATCTTTGTTTTAGTGTGTGGGCACAGAGGAGAACCAGGAGCAAGAGGTAAATTTTTAACTCCATCCGTAAAGATGGTACGGTGATTACGTAGGCGACAATTTATGACACCAAAGCATCAGTCAGCACTAGCATAAAACATCAGTTGATTTAATGAAGGACAAGGCTAAGCATAGGACTATGACACACCCTGTTACTGTTGACGTAGTCCGTTAAGCTTCTTGAAGAGGATGCTAAACATAAACACAATTAAAGTTTTTGCAAAAATATTCTCAGAAATTGTCTCGGTATGAAATGGTAACGTTTAACTTGATGTGTTTTAACCCGGTAGTTTATTGATGTTGCACATTTTACAGTTTGTTTTGACATTAAGTTACTCAATTTATGATAACATAGTTCTTTCTCCGAAGTAGTTTCTAGCACCCTCGTCTTTCACGTTTTCTGTCTTGACGACACTCTACTGGCTCACAGTCGTTCAACTGTCATCTGTTCTGACTGAGAATTAGTATGCGCCTCTTGGAAGTTAACATAATCTTGATGACAAAAGAATGAACCATGGTTGATACCATTTCCTACCCGCAGTTCCAGATTGTTATGTGCAAAAGATCTTTGCATATCTCTTTGATAATTGCATTGCCAGATGGAGCAAAATAAATAAGTCTGACAGTCTTATATCAGAGAGCCTGGCAATGGCAGCTCGTGCTTGTGGACAGGCGGGTGAAGTTGGCCAAGCTGGGTTATACCGGTAGATTCCATCCTGTAATTATCAATGTGTCACTTTTTTCTAGCATGATCTCCTCCCGGTCACTATTTAAATCTTAATTCTTTTTCTCTTTCATCTGCTGAAATCTTCCGGGGGAAACGTATGTCAAAGAGTGGGCAGTGGGTCTACTTCATTGTGGTAAAGTCGTCTGCTTGCCCTGAATCTTTAAAGTGATGGGTTATGTCTCTTTCACACATGGGAGCTTCATTTATTTCAATGTTGACCGCGTTTGTTTTACATTCTGGGGCACTGGTTCAGGTGAGACATCCATCGAAAGTCCCTCTGCCCCAGACCCTTTCCCCTTTGTTTCTGCTCTCGAAATGCATCAAGCTTGGGAATGGTTTTTCAGTGTACTTACGAAACTTTAAAGTTGCTATTGGTATTAAAAACTATTAACCTGTCGTTTGATGCCTATTTTATTTTGAGGGTTGCCTTACATAAGGCGCTGTTACATGACCATGGAATAGTAAAGTGCTAACTAAGTAAACGTAGTGTATCTTAACCTAGAGAAAATAACAAACTTGAAAACACGAAATGATGGTCAGGAAAGACGGTACGGAAAGAGGATACGAAGAGAAAAACACGGAAAGAGACAGAATAATAAATATTGTTTATTATAAATATAAGAGGCAAACAATACACGCCGTGTAATCAGTAATGGCACTGGGCATATGCATTATTAAAGTACACTTATATTTGTCAGAACAGAGTAAATCGACTCATAGACCAATCTATTTACTATGTTACTGAGAAGCAGCCCATGTCGGTTAGGTCCCTTGGGTAGATATTGTCAAATCAAAAGAAAGAGGCCTTGACGTTTCTGACATCAAAACAATCGACATAAGCTTTCGACCTTTGAACGCCTAGGAAAACTTTACGAGTCTAATTAACGAGTGTTACAATCCCATCTCTTTGATAGGTTGTAGGGCCGTGCTAAGATTCTCACGCTCATGACACCAGGGAGCCCCGGGCTGACATTTGAGACTTTACGGTATAGCACAAAAAGCTTGAAAGCATGATTGCCCATTTCATATGCAAACCCAAACCAAAACAATGAGTTAATTAAAAGTTATGACATTTTAGTAGACAAACAGGCATGACAGTAAAGTACAAATTTCGTTTACTTGTAAATGCACGCTAAGAATTGCTATTATGACATTCGCATATTTGCAACTTCTCGATACCTACGTGACTAACTTCTGATTGCTCTTTGCTAATCGATGAGCTCTCCCATTGTATAGTTTACCACACCCAAGATGTCTAGGCCCATATCCATTTAAACAAATAACAGTGCAATGAACATAACTGCTATCATACCTCATAAATATCTTATGATCTTATAAATGGATAGATAATAAAAGCTGCCTTCGTTAATTTTAGGTTTGGCATCTTTTCTTTCCTTGGGTGGGTAAATCTAGTAAAGTATAGAAGTTACAAACAATGATAAATAGTAACGCAAATATGTTAATTTGCAAGTTACAAATCTTACGATACGTGTTTATCAAGAACGTGCCGTACTTGGCTACAAAATAAATCGATACAAGCGAACAAAGTTAACATAAATTTCGTATTAATACTTGGATGAAAAAGAGGGATTGCCATAGGCACCGCCCGGATTCGAACCGGGGATCTCCTGTTTACTAGACAGGCGCTTTAACCAACTAAGCCACGGCGCCGCTGCAAAATATAGGTAACAAATCGGTATTATTTAATTGTACTCGGTTTTAATGTGTACGATATTGTTCGAAGACATGAAATTCACTTCTGCTGGGGAAACTTAAATGAAAACAAGAGACTCCTCATGAGGATCCTATTTACAACAGAACTTTTTACTACTTCGTCGAATCCCTAAAATTTGCATCCATTTGTTTTGTAATCAAACTTTTAGGTCAGGTTATAGCTGCCATTGGTTGGTCACGAGCCGTCGAGATGTGCAGACCTGTCAGCCTTGTGATAAGTGTGGCCGTGCCAGCCTCATTTACGTTTTAATTCAATCCCTCCCGTCATTCTAGGAAAAACGCACAGGACCAGAGAACATTTTTCTTCAGATCTATGCATTCAGTAGCCAACAGCGCTCGACAAATGAGGCAGGTATGTTTTTATAAAAAAAACATATAAGATACTTTAAGCCAGCAGATCCATCACAGCAACAAGGATATCGTGTGGACTGCTACAAAAATGTCAATTTGAGGGAGGGTGATAGTTCATTTGGGGGGGGCTTCATAATATACAAATGGGCTCCCTTTCAAGATAAAAATATGTTACTGGCATAGAGATTTGAAATCTGTCACCAAAGCTAGAGGAATATATTGAAAATCTGAGTAGAGTAAAGTCATAAAGCTAGTTTAACCAGTCATACAGTAAGACAGTTAAAACTAATGTAGTTAAGGTACTTCCTTAGTTCGTTGATAAGCATTTACCTAGATACCCAGCACTAAGTAAGGCTTTTATTCGGAATACGGTCAGAGCAAGTTATTATCTTATCCCAAACTTTAAGGTATCGTTCCAGACATATATGACCTTTTGGACCGATACGATCCAAAATCATATTGGTCTTTGATCGACTTGTTCCCTCCGGAGTTTTGTGTCACATTTATAGGAACATCACCACACATTCTTCCAAGACAGATGCGTCTAGGTTGAAAAATGTATACAAGACTATCTGGCTACCGGATGACGGCTAACGAAGGGGAACTTCATCGTAACGGGTTTAGAACATTTTTACATGGATTGTCAATGAACGGGAATACGTCCTTGATAGATGCTGCAGATTATGAGCACATCAGTGGATGCCAGAATGGTCCCATTAAACGCTCTAGCGCAAAATATAGAGAAAGCCGGTATCATCTGGTAGACAGTGTCAGTCTTAGTCTTGGCCACATCCTTTCAATAGCTGACAAGGAACATACTTCGGCAAGCGTGTCAGTGAGGAAGAGTAGTTTAAGCAGATCAATGAACAGGGCTTCAAAAACTCTATCGGTTATTGTGTCGACAATAGCTTATCTCCAACTGTTCATGTAAATTGTGCGTAAAAGGCTCACCCTTAAGAGCAGCGCGACACACTGCTCATACATATCCTGTCATGCAAAAACTCTCAGATAGGTCACGCCCTATAGATCTCACTTCACATCTATTATTATATCTGTAGCCTTTGTAACCTTTATTTTTTCGAATGAGCTCGGCAATCCAATATTCGAAGTGTTTGAATTTCAGACCGTTAGGGTTATGACATTTTCAAGTTTATAGTTTTGTATGTGACAGGTCTTGTTTCGACTAGCAAGATGTTTAGTATTATAAGAAAATTGAGCTAAAAGACCATAATATTTTAAGTGATGCATCTTAAATTTTTTGAGAAAGTTTTTCGAATGAAAAATTTCCAACAAAACTTGGTAAAATGGGCTCAAGGACGTTTGTAAAAGGCTGCATTTGCATTGCAGAAGTCTGTACAGAGACCTGCTTTACATCTAATCAGGCGATATAGGACGCCATATGCAACTATAGGGATAAGAAAAACTGCCTTCCAAATGGTACATGTTTAACTAAGGGCATAGCTGATAATACTCTAGTCTTAGAGGCAGCATTGGTCGAGGAAAATGTATACATCGGCTTGTGTAGTACTGATTTGCAGGAGCGCTTCAGGAAGCATACTAAGTTCAACTAACATTGTAAAATACAGGCTTGAGACTGAGCTATCGAAAGATGGGACTTGGAAGAACGCATCGTTAAGTACAATGTGAGCTGGAGTATTGCTAAACACGCTAAACCGTAGAGTATAATGGAGTCAGGCGAAAATAAAATTTATACGTTAATGAATCTACTGACGAAAGTAAACTACTAAATAAACGTTCAGAGCTGGTCTTAAAATGCCGTCATAGGGATTCGTCTGTTGCCAGTAAGTACAAGGACAAATAACACATCTTTGTAATCGTAAGGTACGTTAGATTGTAAATGGTACTGTAATTGAAGAATTTTTTCAGTCTGATAAACGTCACATGATAGGTTGTGAAACCTAAAGTACCTCCTGTAATTTACTTCTCCTTGACCACCACATATCAGTATAATGTTTTCCCTTGTTGTAATGAGCACTCTAGCATGGGTATCAATAGTAAGCACTACTCGTCGATCAAAAACCAAAACAATATTTTATCAATTCATACATTTGTGCATCTCAAGAGTCCAAGTTGTCGTCGCTAACTGTGTAGTAGTGTTCATTCGCTAATCAAAAATGCGCACATGCTTCCTGGTTTTTCCTTCGACAACTGAAATCGAATCGGTTCTGGTTCCTACAAAATCTACTATTTTAAAAAGCTCAAACACTCACAGTTGACCTATTTTAAACATAAAACGACCATATTTTTACTTACATAAAACTGAAAATTGCAATTTTAGTTCTTATGTTTTAAACCGTTTGTGGATTTCTCTTCATAGTGTCCCATGTATCTTAGATTCACTCTGTTATCAATTTACTCAGTGTTTACCTGATATTTCCAGCTAAATTCATTGATGGATGCCACTCATTAAAAACCATAGTTTGTAGTCTTCGATGCCTTTGATGCCTTCGATGCCTTCGATGCCTTCGATGGCCGATCTTGTGATACATAGGGTACCTTTGATATTTAGTACCAGCACATGGCATAACGTAAGGTTGGAAGCCTGTCTTCTCTAACTCCTCTGAGACAGATTTAGTAGATGAGCTTCAACACCGTTCCATGCCATGTCCCAGCTGCTAAAATACAAGATGCATTCCTTGGGTATCTTTAGGAGACAATCATGGGACCAGAATTAAAACTCTTGACATCTTCATGATAATGTAGCCTATTTTGGGATACCCAAAAGAACAGATAGGCCAATTTCCGAAAATGATACTTTGCAAACTTTTTCGTACTTGATGTATGCAAAGCAAGTTACATTTTTGTTATTTCTCATATGACGGTTAGGGTGTTAGTCGCAAAAAAGACATTTAATGCAGACCTAATATGCCTCAAAAGAACTGGCATTGATTTATAAATAACAAGAAAATGCAGTTAATGGTCTATATCAGGAGTCACCTTTTTCATAAGCCCATCTAAGAGAATTTTCACCAAAGGACACATAGCCATTTGGCACCATAAAATCACGTCTTCAGGTGCTGAACTGACGCAATGTGGTCAGGACAGCAACTACATGTTGAACTATCCTTTATTTGGTTCTTAATGTCATCGCTTATTGTAAACACATTACCTCTTTCAAAATTACATTTCTACAAAAGAAATAGTTTTCAACAATTTATGAAAATCTGAATGCGGTAGTGGCCTTAATGAACTAAGCTAAAGGGCCATAGTTCTGTGATCAGTGATCTATCTCAGTGGAGGCCATGGAGGAGAGGTGGTGTAGTGAACTACGTCGGTGCACACAGAGCCACTAAACTCTGAATTCAGGGATTCGAATGCACCTTGATCGAGCCGTGTGGCTATGCCTCTTCCCTTTCGGGATAGTTTCGTTACCACCCGCAGCCTCAATTAAATATAAGAGATCACCACCCTTACTAGGGTTTGACATTAATGTTCAATCTACCCGTTACATGTACATGTTGGCAGAATTGGACAGTCATCTTTGTAACGATCGTGTCTACGAAGTGAATACACTGTCCTTCTCTTTATTTTCTTGTTAGTGAATCTATCACCCTTTGTATAGTGGTACACGTTGATCGCATAAATAATGCATCGTAATCTCGTACAACAGGTATAGAAATTGACCTCTCTTGAAATAAGTCTAACACTTGATTCAAGAAAACGTACATCTGACAGAAGGGTCTGATATGAATTACAATGAGATTGGGACGTTCTTTGCCTCTAGGTCAGTGTTGTCAAACAAAGTAACTATTCCTATGTTTATTATGTACAGGAGTATTAAAGGAGCAAGTGACCTTTTTCTGAAAATGAAAACCTACAAGGATAGACTTAGTAAGAGGTTGCACCAGACAGTACAAATTACCACGGTGAAATTTCTGTTGTTTAGTTTAACAATTGCTTATTCCTCATGCAACATTGTTCAGACCTCAGATACATGGCCTTGTTGAACGAAACACATCTTTGAAAGTACTTGGGTAATGTCATTTACCTATGGCTGATAAATGTTTAACACTTACTCTTAATGTCAGACAACATCGACTTTCAAGTTTAGGTCTGTGGAACAACGTAGCTATTTGTTTCCTTCCTTTACACGATTTTCGTAAACTTTGAGCATCCTACATACATTTCAATGCACACTTTCCTTAAAACAAAAGAAGGCATCAGGTGTCACTGCAATGTTGCTTCATAAAATGCAAATGTTTCACTTAAGACCAGCCATATTTGTACCTGAACTTACATGATAAATACTTACAAGGCAGCGCTACTGTTTTGCTCCTCTTTCACAAGAGTCTCCTTAAATTTGCGCAGGCTGCAGGCATTGCTGCATATACTTTATTTTTAACAAAACGGGAAATGATAGGTCACTACAATAGTGTATCATAAACTGCGAATGTTTCTTGCATGTAGTAATTGTCCTTTTCAACTTGATGAACCCTGCATCTTGACAGCTCCCAAACAAACTATTCTACACTTGTCAAAAAAATCAATGAAGTAGACGGTCTTATCAACAGAGGTGGATGGGGCAGTCACAAGATTCTCAAGATCTCCGCTCCACAGACTTTTACTTACCGCAGGTAATGTTATTGCGGTCCGTAAACGAATCGAGTCAATAATGACTTCTTTTTGGCTTTTAATTTCCGAAACATACTCAAAGGAAGCAAAAAAAGTGCTATTTTCATTGTCGGGGTAACTAATGGTAACTCTTACGATTGCATATAACTCGCACATGCGTATTTCATATGATGTTCAAATTATCTACGGGGTCCGCTGGTAATATTTGTTACGCAGGAGGGTGGACATACGGAAAGAAAATGGTTGCAGGCCACTGTTCTACGATTCTTACAAGTTGAGTAAGAGGTCTCCAACGAGGTCATGAGTAGGTCCAAGCATACGCAAGGCTCGATCACATTCAAGCACTAATTCAGTTGGTAATGTTTCACTATCATCACTAACACCGACAGAATAGTTCTTCTGGAAAACTCAAAAAAAACCCGCAAAGGTACCCCGAGATGAACTCGCTAACTTTTTTAAAACACCGCTCCCAAATTACGAATCCACGTTCGAGTATCTTGCTGCGTCTAGCTGTTGGTAAGTATCGAAAAAAAGCTTTCACAAGTTTAAGTCAAGGCCCAGTATGAAAAGTACTCTCAGGTAGTACATTAAACTCAATTGTTTCACACGGTCTCTCAATCAGAGGACTTTGATGAGCAGTGGACCCGACATTGAAACATGCAATGTTTGCGACGCAAGAGCGCCTAAGTCTTACCTCAGCCCAGTCGACGGCCAATCTTAATTGGTTACCCCATGCTAACAGCAACAGCTTAAGTCCACGCGGGTCACCTTAACTAGAGGCTAGCAGCAGCACTAAAAATGAACTTACAAATGATTTCGAAGAAGCATCTACAGATGGTGAATCGATAGCGAAACAATGAAATGGGTCTAGCGACAGAAACATATCACCGTATTGTGCCGCAACAGCACTTAAATCAAAGTTCACCTGAAGTTGGTATATACGTTACTTCATGTCGTCTCATGTATCTCTTGACGCGAGCGCATTTCTATTTCGATTACGGCGAGTAATTTTCACTCAATTTGGGCATGCGATAACCAGCGACGCTCGACAGCGAAGCTCTCCATGGGAACCGTAAAGCGGGGATACATATAGATGACCTTGTGAAAAATAATAGAGAAACATCTATCAATGTCTTCATGAAGCATTGCGTGGGGGCTCGAGGTTGGACTCGTTAAAGTCCCCTAGTATCTTTTTATTCCCTTAAACATCATGTTTCATACATTTCTCCGCGTGAATGTGCGTATTTCTATACAGTTGACGGCTCACGACGGCTCTTTTGACTCCAAGTTACTGTAGCTTGGAATGGATTCATCAAAATCCAGGTGAAGTTACCTACACATACACAAACATAATTGCCGGGATCTCATCCCTTATCAAATGATTGCAGGTATTAGACCCCATATATGCGTTGAAATTGAGATAAGTTATCAAATGGTTTTATTGGTTGAGCGCTCCAAAGCCATTTCTTTGAAAGATAAACAAAGGATCCAAAAGTGTGCGTATTTACAAATGCTTCCACAGAGCCCATTTTTTCATGTAATTTCTGACGTTACCTGAAATTTTAGCTTGGTAGATGCCTACCATGTAGTCTCGTGTGCCATCAGTGTAAGGCAAGTATAAGGTAACTAAGATCAGGCATCATTACTGTCTGGAGTAGGTCATCAAGATGATGAAAGGCTTCCAAAAGAAAGACAACTGTCATCTTACAACAACTGACTTCTTTCAAATATACAATGAAATGTTACAATGAAGCGTTGGTGTTATGTATGACTACATCTATGGAATTCTTTCAAGAGAAATGCTGCTGTTGTCTTCTTAACACCGGGAAATAAGCCACAAAACCAAGGCCCTATACGGATTCGACGGGCTACCATCACCAAAACGTGGTGATAAAGTACATGTTGAGGTCCTTCTTTTACGGCATGGTACAATATGTCCCTGTGGTACTTACTCAATAACGGACATTACGGATCTTGACCCTTATCGAATCAAGGTCATCGTACTTCATTAGCGGGCGTGTGAACGACTCTTAGATCGTTACCGTGGCGAGTACTAAGAAACATGATTGGCGCATCATTTTTATGGGTTCCTTCAAATAAATTACAAGCCTGTAGCTGATACACGCCTCACTAAGAGTCAAATAGATACTTCCACAAATTTACATCTGATTGCCAGCTAGAAGCACGTTTCCTTTCCTGGCAATATTTTAAGCGGTATGTGTGAACAACATATGGATCAGCGTTTTCAGAAATTTAATAATGGCCATACTGTGTGGATATGCCCGTACCCTGTACAAATAAATACTTTAACAAATTACAAATATAGGAAAGGGACTGTGTTTACAATTACTAAAATACAATATACCACATCGAACGGGGTCTTCCCACTTACTTAAAGGGAATGAGTAAAGTAACCAAAACCGCAACAACTTTAATTTTCAAGTTTAATGTCGGGAGCTGGGGTGAGGGTACATTTACTTTAAACATCCAAACTGGAAAAGCCCTTTTGAACTAAACCAGCCATGGTTAGGTGGTGGCAACCAAGCGTTCACCACAGCAATTTCACCGTCTTGTTTACATCGTCTATAACTGGATTCCCCGAGCACAACAAACTAAGTATTTTATTCATCTTGGTTACGAAATACCTTGACTAAATCAAGAGTGGCAATTCCAAATGCTTAGAAATGTTTCAACTATCTTAGAAAAAACTGTATTGTACATCTAGTTTCTACCACGTAACCCAGGTCGTTCCGCTCTAATAGGCGTTTCCCGCTGAGTCACTCAAAACCAGACTGCTTCTTCAAAGCTATAAACATACAAAATGTCTTCTGATTTCACACGTTGACAAAATACTTTGACACGCCCATATTCGACTATAACCACCCTTGAATAAAGTAAAGTGATGACGTCATTAAACCTTTTCTTCGTCTCAACCAATCTTTTCTACATTGCAGAAGTAACCCAGTAGTCAAACGCCCGTACACAAAATATCGCCTTTAAAATCATTACAACTACATAACAACGAGCATTAAGTTGGCATAAGTCCCATGAAAACAATTTGATCAGTTTATAAAGTTATGAACGGAATTCAAGCAGAAAGATTTTGATAGATATACTTCAAACTTTGAAAGGCGTGCTTCAGTTCTATTACAGTTTTCATTCTCAACTTTTCACGGTTAATCTCAATTACCACGACGAATGCAGTGAATGCAAAATCTTGTAGAAATTGGAACTTTCATAGGATTACAACACCACACTTTAGCGCTCTACTGCTCGCAAAGGACACACATTCTTGCACTGGAGCATATTGCTCAGAAGCAATGCCTATGATGACACAATACACGTATGCAGATACTGTTTCCGGTACTTTCCATGAATAAAATATCCCAAATGTGTTATTTGGGCAGGAATTAGCGCCTGGCAAATAATCGGGTGGGAGAAAAAGGGTGAATCTTAAACTAGCCGAAGAAGGGCATGGCCATTGTTTCGCTTCTATGAAGGAAGTATGGCAGATTACTGTGCACTTTGAATAAACAACTTTAGACTCCGGTTTGTCTTTACTAGCCACTTCTGGCAAATTTTATGGACTACAAACATTGCAGAATGATATGATTTTTGCAGAAAAATTTGTCCAAGAGCGACCGTCCCATAGTCCCCGTAACTGCCATCGTATTTAAAATTTACATGTTCCAATGCAGCAACCAACATAATCAATTCCACACTCAGTAACTTTAAACCGTTCCGCCTTTTATTTAAATCTCTTATTCGACTACACTCTGACCCCAATTTAAAGGACGTGGGTGGAATAATAGGGAGCTGGAATAATAGGGAGCTGGAATAATGGAAAATTTGGGCGGTGGGGTTAGCGGTAAGATCGTTTTGGATCAGATACTGGATTAAATCATACAATAGTTACCATAACAATATAATGTTCAGCTTTTAGAAAGGCAATAAGAAGAAACACAATTTGCAAAAGATGCATTTGGAAAATGATAACTAATAGAATATCTGACCTAGATAACAATTCAAAGCTTAAAGAGAGAGAAACAGAAAAAATGTATAGAAGGAAAAAATGCATAAGAAATGTACGGAGCTAAGTCTCTTAATTTGCCCACCAGAATAGATTCACAAGAAGAACTCCTTAAAAATCAAAACGTGGGGAGAGGGAGTTGGAATAGAGGAAGGTGATATATTCGGGGACCCTATTAGGCTGCGGGGACCCATACCATTAACGTGTCTTCATTCCATGTTACCTTACTTTACAAATTTAACAGTACACCTGTAAGTACAAGCAATGTCAAAGCAATACATTCGCAAAACATACGACATTGTCATGATGCACCAGTTACAACAGTCTTACAACACTTTCGCGAACAACTTCCTAGTGAATCAAATACCGAAAAGTTACGTGTTTTGTATGAAAGCAAATATTTGTGTGAGCGACCAAAGTACTACTACTGTTCATCCTTTTCTATTTACAAAATGGAGGCGTCATAAAAACCAAACATAAAACGCAACGTAGTTGTTATTCTAATGCACTTCGACCCTCCCCTCTCCCTCCCAAGAAGTGTTGTAGCCCCTTCCTATTTTAGATTTTAGGCTAGTGTTCGAGAGGCTTCCTACACATTCACCAACAATGAGATCCTAGCTAATAAATTCTCTCGCTATTACAAGAATTTATAAACTGTTGCACACAGTCGATAACATCAAGATGTCGGGATAAAGCCGATGACGTGTTCCGGACATACATTGCCACGCTGCAGGGCCCCTTATAAATATATACAAAGCCCTAATTTTTAGCAAGTAGCAAGCGGCAAGACACAGCCTCCATTATTACACTTTTACTACCAAAAATTCAAAGTTCTGAAACATCCTTTCCATCTTCACTATTGCAAGAAAGGATTTTCCAACAATTTTAAGGGATCTTGACCCTGTACATCGAGCCGGTATTACCAATCCTAAATTTGTTACCCCCTTACATCTAACATTCAACACAGCTTGAGCGAGAAACTCATCGTTTTATCATAAACTGACTTATTTACGTCCTCGCAGTTCCTGAAACCAGTACCCCCTCAAGCCCTCCCCCCCCTGATTAAGGTCCATCCTTACAATGGCCTTGTCGAAATAAGCTCCGGAAGTTCTTATGTGCATTAAAAACTTTACACGAACCTCCCCTTAAATACTCAGATAAGTAAACTTCATTTAAAGCTATGTCTGGAACAATATGTATGTATATAACCCTACACCTTTCCTCACTCAGTCATCATACCGATGTTCCATCACAAATTATGTTACCACCTGAAGGATAATGTCGAGATCTATCGTTATGCATTCCTGGAGTCCGTAAACACGTGTCTGATTGTTCCTGGTATATATATGACCGTGCTCGTCTGGCTCCCCTAACGACACGCGAATTATACGGCTCTGCCATAGTTGCTCGATTGACCCTCCCATTTTTAGACGGAAGATGTTTTAAACTGCAATTCGACGAATAATTGTCTTTAAAGCACCGTATGATAGGTTCGTGTGGGTCGCGTACAGTTACAGTCGCTGGGCAACTTCGATAAACATCTTGACTGCGATGGCATGATCGTTCATTGAGCAATTCTTGTCTATTAGACGTACACGATTCATCGTAATTTGTGCAATAATCGTTTTTGTTGCAGCCTCCTTCGCACAATATATGAGGGTGTGTGCAGTATAGAGAGCGGTCCACGGCTGCTGGCTGCCTCTCACGTAAGTCGTCCTTTGGAACACAATCGGCAGTCAAGTGCTCATTATGCGCCTCGCCATATCCAATCTCGCTCTTACCATTTGCATCGCTAGTTCCGGTTTGTGAAGCAAGGCAGATGTGTCTGGGGTAGTGAATATCCACTGGATCACTGAGGTCTACCTGGCCCATGCAAGGAGTTCCATGGAGTGAAAACTGCCCGTTCATATTATAGACAGATAGATGGGGGCTGCTACTTACAGTGCTAGGGTCTTGCTCGTCTGCTGCATAAACAGGCATCAAATGCTGGTCTCCATTACTTAAGCATTCATCCGGTTCCACCCCAGAAGCAGAACCCTTACTTGATGCAGAAGAGCGTATTGTGCCTTCTTTGTCTGTGGAACTATCCAGCGTTGAACTATGGCAGCCAGTGCTCCTTATTCCTCTATACTGGCCACTACGCTCAGACATTTTATTACAATTACAGGGTGCGGCGTTAGCACGGAACGCTTCCTTTGTAACTCGGTAGCATTTTGAACATGGTTCTACTTGGGTAAGTGGTGCACTAACAACAATGGTGCGCATCTGCTTAAATATTTCACTGTCTAATTCGATTTTTCTTGTCCTTTTTATCCAATCAAGCTCGGCAGAGTCCACCGAATCAGTTTCTCCAATGCCGTACCCAGTCCCTTCAGGAGGTGGCCTTTCAGCGCTACCTTTCAGCGCTCTCTTCCGCCGTATATACGTAATACATATTGAGACAAACATGGTACCCACAATAAGAACTGCTCCCAGAACAACAAACATACTGATTTCAACAGGAGTTATAGTAACAATCGTCTTTGGAGTGTAAACTTTCTTATAAAATTTTCGAGGCACGGTTCGAAATGGTCGTGTGCTTTCGGTGTAAAATCTTGATTTAGTGGGTGGTGACATTGTCATCGGTGGCTGCAAGACGATATTTTCTCGGTTGCTCTTTGCGGACACGTCGTTACGTTTAGGGAAGCATGATATCTGGACTTGGAATCGTTTTCTGTTTAGGAACTGTATTATGCGTGACAACGTATTGTTAGTATATGAAGATAGCATGGAAAGAATGAAGCATTTTTCATGTCCGTTCAACATTGAGAAATATTTACTCAAATAAGCTGGAAACAATTTTCTCATGTTGTTATATCGCCTTGATGGTCTCTTCCTATCTTTATCCGTGATAGCAGTAAACGAAATATTAGATCCTTGAAAGAGATGTTCTAATTCTGCCTTAGAGTAGCGATGCAACGACGACAGAATAAAGTTAGCAGGGAGCGCCTTGGAGTTAGCTTTAACAAGATGAATGTGAAACATTACTTCTCGGTAACTTCCTCTCATTGTGGAATTAAGTATCTCCACATGATATGCACTGTATGGGAAGTTTTTTGCACCAACGAAAAGAAAAACGTCTTTCGGAATAGGTATGCCATTCTCAGATGCAAATTTTGCGTATACTCGGGCCATTTGTTTCCGGAACAGGCGTAGCCATGCCTTCGAATTGGTTACAGTAGACACGCAAGAAAACTTTACTGTCGCCACAAACGAGTCTTCCCCTGAGACAATCCGCGCACATTGACTCCCCACTCGCATTAAAGGGTGCCGATGGCCTAAAACTTCTTCTGTCTGTTGAACAATCCTACTTAGTTCTGAAGTACGGTCACTTGACCAGCTATTTAATTTTGTTCTGAATCTATCCTTTGAATTTACAACACTTTTCCACCCAACTTCCTCTAAAATTTGGCACTGGAATGGCAATGGCAACTTATTGTACAATCGAACTAGCTGTCTTACTATAAAGTCTCTACCAGTAGAAATATTGGTTGCAATACTTGTATTCGGGCTGATCCCTTTTGAGTCTTGCCTACCAGCTTTCCGTCGACATTTGCGGCGAATAGCAAAACGCCTACCTGATACATCATAACTGTATTTACTGATGAGTTCCAAAACTGCAGGAATGGACGTTGAAAAGTGCTGTGCTGCAGTTCGCAAGAATTCACAATGTCTTTTCGCGGGTAGAACTCCAAGAACAACTATAAGCTTGCGTTCATAATTCTGTCTGACGTCATCTTCGTTCAGCATTAATAAGTCACCTCGAAAGAAGCCAGAGGACTGAAAACCATCCATGCACGATGTGATTCCAAGATTGAATAAGTAACCTACAAAACAGGCAAAAGGGATTGTCCTATTAAAGGCAATCAGTTTATGAATTATTAACAAAGACTCCTTTAAAAACCTTATTCAAAAATATACTCGTCCAATGCGGTGGGAAAGTGTGACGTCACGATTTTAAACTTTTTCGAATTAAGCAGGAAAAACTCAATTTTCATGTTACCCTATTAGTGAGAACGTCAATGGACAAGTTTGAGCGTGATGCCCTTTCTCAACACCGAGATATCAGGTTTCAAACTTTTGAATCTCTCTAACAAAACCCTGTTGTTTAATACTGGTTCCTAACTTGAGGAACCAAGGAATATCAACAGAGTTTTGACCAGAGATTTTTGAGATTTAAACGCCTCTAGTTTAAACACTATATACACTACAGGTCTGCTACTTTGGGAAACAGCCTATTCCAAAACTTTTGATTTGTGATGTCATCACTTTCCCTCCGTATAGACTAACTGAAAAAAGCCCTTGGATAAGTTTTCAAAATTTTTAAAAAGTTTATTCTTTGTAAACAAATACCCCCTTCAGCTCTCTACCAGTACTTCGAAAATTACACATATAGATTAATAAACTATATCATAACAACCTACTTATCAGCTGTTCTTACAGGGGGGATGTGTTCAGTTACTAACCCTTTAGATACATTTTCAGTTGTTCTTTTGACGGCATTAAGTGTGGGTGCAACGCGAATTTGCTCCGGCATGTCCTTCCACGTCTTGAGAGTCGTGTAATGAAAACCCTTTTTGGCAAATTCTGTTTTCTACTTGGAGATCTGGAGATCTTTACAGTGCCTGATGTTTTCGTTACTGTGGAAAGACCTTGTTTCATATTTATCCAATAAACCTTTTGGACACTGTTTGTTTAAGATCTTGTATGTCATGACACATCAATTGTAACGGAAAAGGTTTCCTACGTTTAACAATGAAGCCGACCTTTTATCGCTGCATTTTCTATTATTTATAGAGTAAACCCGATTTTTCTTCTTGTGAATGCATATGGAGGAAAAAGTTTCCCTGTCTCGTAAAAAAGACATTAAAGTTCAGTACAGCAATACACAGAAAGGAGTATGTATAGTGTATCTACCAGGGACAAGCGAACTGGAGAGATGTGGAGAAAGGGGTATAGAATGAAAGAGACAAGCTGATTCCTTCGTCCTCTAATGGACTTTAAACAGAAGGAAGAAGAAAAACAAGAAGAGGATAACGATGGTGATGATAATAATGATAATGGTGACGATGATTACGATGAGGGGGATGATGACGTGGACTATTAAAAAGAAATGATATAATACTTTCAATCCTAGACTGGACAGAGGTCTGAGCTGTTTACTAGAATTATTGAACTTTAACTTGCTTTTTGAACTGCGGATCGTTTTGATAAAAACCATACTAAGAATATTTGGTAATGAAAACGTATGAAATAAAAGTATGCAATGCTTTCCAATTTCCTTATTTCTTAATATTTCCAATATCTCTTAAATTTTGTCTTAAATATATTTTAATTAGTCCGACACCACCTCTTAGTAAATAGTAGAGAGATTGGCAGATCTAGTACAAAACACACCTATCTTTTCGTGAGTGAGAAGCACACAATAGGATAACTGGAAGCAAGAAAAGAAACGGAGAGGGCATAAAAATTTTAAAAGTGGTGAAGTATTAAATACAAAACCCTTAGATTATCTTTTATTTTTCAATAAAAATTCGAGTCTTTTTATCTTGAAGAAAACAATTTTATGGTTTTTGTTACGTTCGATTACACCACAGTTGACTCTAAAAACAAATGTGTTTCAAAAGTTCGGTAATTAAGTTCAGACACTGCCGAAGGGAAGAATGGGCTGAGATTCACCTTAAACAGACCCCTTCCCCAGGTAACACATGTACAACTTTATACATAGTGCCACAATGTGCACTGCTTAATACCCCTAGTACGCCTGGAGTACACCTATGCAAGAAAAATTTGTTATCCCCTTTGCTTCGCAAATACAGGAAATAAAAGCCACATAGAGACATAGCATTAACGCTCACTTTCTTCACCTTTGGAATGATGTCTCTGATAAGAACCCCTCCCCTCGTTCCTATCGCAATTCTTCATAATGCTGACTTGATAAACAGCGGGAGACTCAATTTAGAATGCTGAATGTAGAATCAGGCCATCTACCAAAACTTGTGGTTGCCACTATCAATCTAGTCTACCACAAAGTTCTCCGATACAATTGGGTTCAGAAAGAGTATTACGTGTTAGATACGAGAAAAGCAAAAACGAAAAGAAACGCTATGTTGCTGGTGTACTGCCAGTCACTCGAACAGCATGTCTCAGCAATACACAAAAGAATAATTAAATTTCTAGTGGTAATGTAAGCCTGGCAAACAAAAAAGCTTATCACCAAGGCACTATACCACGAGCAGCGAAAAAAGGGAATGTTCCACAGAGATGTTATGGCTTACTAGCTTGACCCAAATTCATGGCAACGGATTGCAAAAAATTAGAATGGCGAATTCTCTCTCGTTGCCTTGGCGCGAAGAATAGTAATAGCGCACTTGACATGGCAAGTCCACGCAACGCCACGAGCACTTCAACTCGTTTATGTAAGAAAAGGAGACTTTCAGGAAGACAGGTGCTTGCGGACTTTTTAAAAGTAATGCTGTGATGTTTACACATAGAACAAAATGCTGCCTAACGGAAATTTTCCTAAAGAAAATTTTCTTTCAACAAATTAAATTGGGAGCAAAGGACACATGTTATTATCAGAATACTGGAGTTTTTCACTAGTAAGGGTAGAAGCAAGTAGTTATCGTACAGGTAACGAGGCACTTGACAGCTGCTTCTTCCCATCAAAAACCGAAACACAATGCTTTTTCATTCTACTAACATAGTAATTATGGCTGTCTTGTTCCATCTGAAAAGTAATTCCATCTCCTGAAGTATCATGGGAACAAACGATTGGTTTGAAAAGCGGTTGTGGTACACTTTAATTCGCAAGGAACGCCGTTATCTCCTTAAGACCAAATTTTATCCATCCATAATAAACGAATGGCAATCAGTGCGTTAAATCCAATTTCAACCCTATCATGTTTCTTGTGTACGGATTTTCAAGCAGCAGGTCAAGTACAACATTGTCACGTACTCAATCAAGGCCAAAATTTAGAATTCCGTGATGCTAGCACGCCGCTTAGGGGAGAGCTCGAGGGATTTCAAGACCCATTTTTGTAGAGTTCTATTGTTGTTCCAGGCTTCAAGTGGCGAAAATTACAGTAGGCCTACAGGGCCTTGGCCCAAGCTAATAAATTTCGATGCTAAGAAAACAGATCTTCGCACATGCCCATATTATTCTCGTGGAAGTAAGTTGAAACTGGAAACTATACCCATTGGAGGGTAGGCATTGTCTCAAGACCCTCTGTAGCATGATCATGCTTTACCTGTCCTGCGCTGCATGACATCACTGCGCCCCGCCAAAAAAACCCACTTTATTCGGCCTAGGACCCAGCATCCTAAAAATCGCCACTGAGTACCCCGTTACAAATTTACAGAGCCGAACTAAAGATATAGCTGGTGACAGCTGGCACAAAATCCAAAAGCTGGGGATTCTAACACCAGATGTTTTCTCAAATTATCTCTATCCATAATTACGACTAAAGATTTCTTCAGCGGTCCTTCTTCAAGACTTTTAATCTATTTTGCGTTTCAGTGCAGCAAATTTAGTTTACGTTTTGGAGTTTACTTTTTGAATCCATTGCCATCACTCGATGGTTCAATGACCCCCGCAGACGAACGGCAATCACTTTGCCTCTGTGCACAAAATTCAGCAATCACTTTGCCTCTGTACACAAACCTTTCACCACTAAGACACAATGTCATTCTCAAAGCAGCCTCGAATTAGGGACTACAGGCTGGAGGCAATCAACTTTTCAACATTTCCTTTTTTATAAAAAGTAGTAATAAAAACCCAATGTCAAAAACAGAATATATTTGTTTGTTCAATGTCCCTGATGATTTCAAAATGGTAACCCTTGAGGGGTAGGTCAGAATTTGCTTTTGCTCCTGCTAACCAAATAATTGGCAAAGTATCCGCTCCTGATCTACGTTATAGAATGGTAAATTCCGGTACATTAACATGCTGCGAAAACAGTCAACAAGGTTTTCTAATAAAGGCTTTACCATCGAAGAGGGACCGCCCTTGTTCAAGAAGGCCTCTACATGGTATTGTGGTGGCCGATCAGTAGGGACTTACTACAAAATATGCAACTGTTAAGGAGAGTACAGTATACGTCGTGCACAAATGCGTTCTCTCTAAAATGGAATGACAATCATTTTTGCGAGGCTCTTTAACATGACAAACTACCCTCTTTCTTGTGATTGAAATCTCTTCCTTGTGTCAAGTCGTTATTTGGGGCTTACACAAACCTTTGCTCAAGACAAAAATATTTTTATGACCTTCCAATCCAGAGAAGAGACACTATAAGTTTCACATTTAGTGTGATACGGTGCAAATGTTGACTTCAAAAGTACACCAATAGTTATTGCCAGCGACTTCCACTAAGAGTGATTGAGTTATCTTTCGTTGTGTCATCCCCTGGAACTTCCCTGGCAAGCCTTCAGTAATCGGCACCTTATGCCTTAAGGACAGTATACGAATACCTAGTCTGAAATAAACACTTACCGATTAGAAAGGCAGATACAACGTTTTTTGAGTACCACATAATCAACCATCGAACTGGTACCTACGAAAGAAAAAAGGGAATGGAAAGTAGAAGGTTGGCATTGTACGTTTTATTCAAAATACTCCATTCAAAATTGATTCCCACTCCCGTTGCGGCATTTGCTAAGTTAAACACACTTTCCTGTTCGAATAATAAAAGAACCAAAGGTTCGCAAAACATAGAGGCTACGACGGCCATGTATTATACACGTTCATATACAACATCCACGTAAAATACAGTAGCCGAGGGTGCACATTACATCAACTAGACAATAACTCCAAGTTATCACGCTCTGTAACCGCCAAAATGCTTGCTCATGAAACACATACCTCCGTCAACGGCAGAGATTCAAACTGATATAAATTGGCATTTGTAGACTATTAATTTAATTACGACCAGTGTGAAGGCTGGTTGGCAAGAGTAGCACTTAATCACGTGTACCGTGCCGTACCTAAACTGCCGTGCTAGGCTCTGCAAAACAACTGTGGCAACAAAGAATAACATCAGACGTTACAGTTTTTCAAAGAACGCAATTTACTAACGTGCAAATTGAATAAACAACTGATTCCGTCCCAAACACAAGTTGTACAGCTTCTGCGGGTACGTAGCAATAAAAAATACCAGTTGGTGATATTCTCTCACTATGCGGAGCTTTGCTACGTTTAACCTCGTCCGAAAGTAGTCTCTATCGGATATTTTACCATAAATCTACGCACGTGGGATACCTGTCAACAAGAATAACAAGGGCATCCTAAATAGCCTTCTTTCAAGCTTACAACAATTTTTAACACTTTAGAACCTTTATTTACATCACATATACGCTTGAATTAAAACATTGTATGCCCTCTTCAAATATTTTTAAACTGTTTCCTTTTGTTTTTGTTTTCTTTGTATTAATGAATCATCACAAATCAAGGGGCGTAAGCCACTCAAGGATAAGAGTTCGTACGTCGTATAGTTTTGAACATAGAAAACCTAATTCCTAAGCCTAAAAGGGTGGAGAAAACACTACACTGATTAATAAGGGAGGGAGGCTGAGCCACAAAGTCCACTCGCGGCGGCCAGAGGATACCCACCACTGTGCGTAGCGTCTTCTAGGTTTATATGCAGCATCCGGGTCCACAACACCACCTCCCCTTGGGCGTTTCCCCCCTCTAACGTTTCAGCTGCATTCCACACCCTTGGAACAAAACAAGGGCAGTGGCGACCAACTATAGACTTATAAACATCTTGAACTTATGCACTCATTAACATGACCAGGAGAACAGCATCGCCTGGTATCTTTGAAGACACGGAGGGGTATGGGTCAGACAACCATCTATTAATGTCAACGTCACCAACTTTAGGCCCCAAAAGGAAGGTAATACCAAACCTTACTTCAGGCTACAATTATCAACGAATTAGATGAAAGGTTTTATCAAGTGTTCGTGAAAGCAAGCGAAATTGTGCTATGATGAGCTAAGAATTTGTTTTTACACAGTGTCCTATTTGGTGGCAGAGTTCGTATAATGGAATGACGGCCACCGCATGGTTGCCTAAACTAAGAGGGTATTTATATACCCAAATATCATTTATTCACTGGTGACCTTGTTGGTGGTTTCACTGTCAATTGAGGGTAGCTTTCAAATTACGCCAATTCCGCAACAACAGCCTCTGATTGAGAGACTGCGCATAATACTGGGTAGTTGCTATAAGAAAGAAGCGTCCATTTAATGGTATTACTTGGAACAGGGAGGTCTCTAGAACCGTCTTTATCAAAATCAACCAGGTGTGGTATAGTCGGATAGGTAAGCTATAGTGTCCCAAGTTCAACATTATAGAATTGCACATGCCACTATTGAGAGCATGAAGATCATGTGAACTATTAGTTATGATGCTACTCCAACAATACCTTGCAGCCTAGGGCTGACATTTCAATGGAACACGACGTCGAGCCTCGCGGCGGAAAGGAATCTTGAATATTCAAGGTAACAATTAAGGGCATTCCTACATTGCGTGTAACAAGGAGTAGTGCAAGTTAATACATTTAAGGGTAAGGCTTCCATTGGAAGTGCTCTTCATAAATCAAAGGCTCCATGGTACAATATGTTACATGATCATCTTGGCTCTCACTTCGGTAAGTTCCTGTTAAACAGAACACTCTTTTCCCCTTCCTTGGCTAAGAGGGGTGAGGCAGGGGCGTAGTAGATTCGCGGCTAACTATCTCACCTGACATCTCATGAATAACTTGACCAAATTATATGGAACTTCTCACTTATCCCCAAATGAAGTAATAATACAGAAAATAGTTTCATCCATTCAGTCCATTCCAAAGGAAAAACTCAAATACAAACAAGGTTCTGGTCCAGATATAATTGACATGTTTAGGAGCGTATCAGCACCTAAAAAGTACCTAAAACTTTCAAGCCTTTGAAAGACTTGTATCAGTCGCCAACGTGGTCCGCCAGACAAATGGTTGGCGAACAATAGGTCAACGTATATCCACAAACAAAATTCTCACCACAGTTAAAATATCACTTGTAAAAAAGAAGTGATACTAACTGCCGAACATTGCAAATTTATATGATTACATGCTTGAAAGAAACCTAGAGCAATATCGTAATAAGAAGTACTCAGGTAGGTCATATCCGACTAATAAATTGAGATATATGACGAAATTGTAACGGCGGCGACGACAGGATTTTAGGTTACCGCATTCGGTAGTAAGTGCATCCTAAAGCCTATAAAACTCCAAGTTAATACAGAATCCCTTGCCTAAATACAACCCATGGGTCTATCGTTTTTGGCTCAGTGGAGGATTTCACCATTCCATGGCGTCGAAAAAATAAGCATCGAGTCTACCATTGGGATTGTGGCAGACAATATCTGTCAGTTACTGCCAGATTTGTTAGCTCAAACACATCATGTGATTCACATACGGCAAAAACCACAATCAAGGACGAACCAGATGCTCAACAACGATACTTCAAATTACGATACTTTGCGTTGTGACATCCAGAATAAACGATAAATGAAACTTTTGGCTCTTCCTAAACGTTACTCACTCTCAGTATCGTCGTTGCTTTAAACTACTATTAAATATCAATGGGTAACATATACTACGCCGCTTATAATCGACAACAAGTGCCGTTGCTATCATGCCCACTTGATACCTCCAAAAGCTATACGCCTTAATGCCGTGAAGCAGAGTTGACTCCCGCCCGCTCAAGAATCTTATAGTCGAGTGGACGGTCGACCCTTAAAACCTCCTACTCTTCGATTATTAATCTCTCGTTATAAAATCGGCAGTGCTGCAATTGTCTTAACCTGGAGCCTAGCGGCAAAATATTTCAACGTACGGCGCAGTTGAGGAATAATATTTTTCAACTTTATACCATGAATGTCTTCTCAAGGTCTTAACATACAGTTTATGGCCAAGTACTGGTCTTCGTAATCCTGCCATCGCCATGTCTTGGCTTATTTACAAGCTCTCCTTGCAACAATCATTTATCAGATGTAACCGTGCCGCCTTAGTTACGTTCCTGCATGTTACACATCTCGTTTTTCCTACCTCCTCCTTGTTTTGTTATCTTTCCAGCTGACTTGATGCAATCAAGTAATCAATATTAAAATCGTCAAAATACTATATTCAGAATTACGATACTGAAACTTACGATATGCGACTGTTATCGCTACAAGGCTTCGATAACGAAGCTTACAACCTGAAATAAATAATTCAAGGGATGTGTACACAGTCTCTGAAGTAAACCCTCACCTGAGTTAAACAGCCCTGACCATAAAAGTCTGAACTTTTGATAATACTTCGTCAAACATATTAAATTTATACCTGTAGTAGACCATAAGAGACAAGGTCTTAAATCAGCGAATAATAAGGGAATTGTATAAATCTAGTTCACGGCCGTTTAAAACGACAGCGTATTCGATTAGCATCAATAATTGATGAGGAATATGATCATTTAACAACGGCAATCTTTTGTGGATGTTAGTACTCGTGAAAAATTGAACATCTGAAGCTAACCAGCGTCTTTTCTATTGGTTACTTAGCATGACATTCGCCGAGTAACCGCTGACATGGCTAGACGAGAGATTGTAATGCTGTATTGGCTATGGAAATTCTGTGGCCACTCCTGGAGATCTTAAATATGACATCACAATGACGAACATAACTAAAAAAGAACGGGACAATATCCATTATCTGCTTAAGGTGACTCGCAGGGTTAAATCCGCCAATTTTGTGGTTCAAGGTGCTAGGAAACCGTCTATCCAGGCATCTTTTTGTCTTAAACATAATGTACAAAGCAATTTAAGAACAAGTGTAATACGGACAGCTAGAATAAAGGGGTAAGGGTATAAGAACACTGACAAATACGAACATGGTAGGCGGAATCCTTTAGTGCATCGCATCGCATCGGATAGCAACCTCCTAAAGCGGACGTCTCTTATGAATGTCTATGCGGGTAAAAATAACGACTTTCGTTACATAACACAGTTTCCATTTTTTTATTATTGCTTATAAATATTATATAAATAAACCATATCGGCGTCACCTATTCCCCCTTTCCTTTCTTTCTGTCTGTTTGCGTTTCCGCATGTTCAAAAGCTACTCCAAAACTCATAATTCAAACACGCAGTGCTATGGAAAGGCACGTTTTAAGGCACAAGCACGTTTTAAAAACACTCCCTAAAACATCTTTTGAGCTGTCTCGGTTCAATGTTAACCATTACACTTTTTTGAAACCAAAATCCTACTTCCAGGCTCCAATGTGATTTTGCAAAGTTTAACATAGTTAGTTTCTTGAGATTGGCACTGGAAAATCCTTTCAGCTTATTGAAGGTGGCTCTTAAAAGAACGCAGGTAAGCAAGAGCTTAATGTACAACAAAGCCACGGAGTATCTTCTGTTTGGTTAACAACGAGGAAAGAATATGACCTTCAAACTGATGCAGATTTGCTCCTTTCTTTTTCATTCTGTTTTCCCAATGACATCCACTAGCGTACGCAGGAGGGTGGTCCAATGGGCAACGCCCCCTCCAAAGATTAGATTGGTTGCTTTTGACAAAATTATACCGTTTTGGGATTTGACAGTTTCAAGTATTTGGCGATAATGTTTCAGTACAATTTTCACGACTCCTGGAAGGACCCCGGAACACCACAAAGGCTCGCCTGATGTATTTCACTTGGGCTTAAAGACCCCCCCCAGCCTTTCGCCAATGCTCAGTACCCCTAAATGTTAACTGTATCATATAATTTTCTTAAGAAGTCCACTATCATGTTCACCTAAAGTAAACAATAGTAAAGCCCTGATTATCATCAATATTCGACATGCTTCTGTGCGGCTCCGGGGATCCAATACGAATCTCTTGATTACTGGGACACAATTTCAACATTGAGCAGCTCGACAACAGGTAAGACCATCAGAATCTTATATTTTGAGTGTGATATTACTGGATTTCTTAGCTCCTAAAAGGATCCCTGTAGTTATACTCACTTCAAAGGAATAAACAATTCCACACATAGCCACTATACTCTTAATCCCATTTGCATACAGTTAACTGTCTTGCTACAATGACACGATATCACTACCTAATCCGATATGTCAGGTTAATTAAGTAATACAGTGGTTCACAAAGTTGACCTTTGTACGATTAAGTCAATGGCATTGAAGTTCCTGTGTCATTCGAAAACATTCACTTCTTCTGAGTTTATCATTAAGAGAAGATTCTGCCGATAGTTTCCTTTACTTCGGAGATACACTTAAGGCCTTTCGCTGAATGCTGGAAACGTCACACATTCTCCGTAGTAGTTATTCTCAACGTTGCCCGTATTACGGTTATGAAGCTGCTATGAAATATTTCAACGCATTTGGCTGACGTGATTTGCAATATCTAGGTATATAAGGAAGCCCTAAACACATACCCCTCTTAAGTGTATACTCGATTATAGCAATAAAATCGAAGGCGACGATATTGTGTTTAATCTTGTTTTGTTTCCAGGGCAATTAAAAACGCCACTGCTGATAATGGCTTTGTGTTATCAGATTAAGATTGCTCGGGACTGTTTATCAGCTGGAAATCGAGTTGATACTCCGAGTTTTGTGATATGGTAGTACCATGTTTCATCTAGTGACGATTCCTATCATATACAAAACAAAAGCAATATTCAAATATAAGCCTTCCTTATATAAACCAGCAATATTTCATACTAAAATTGATCTGAATGCAAACTTGACAGCGCATTTCCGTAATATTACAGCACATGGAGCTTCGTGTAAGAAAGCCTACTTAATGCGGAGGGAATATGATGACGTCACAAATCAAAAGTTTTGGAAATGGTACGATTTGACTCCAAATATCTAAAGGCAACTTTGGAATAAGCTGTTTTCCAGAATACCAGACCTGCAGTGTACATAGCGTTTAAACTAGAGGCGTTTGAATCTCAAAAATCACCACTCGAAACTCTGTTTATATTCCTTCAATTCCTTCCGTAAGTGAACACATAGCATTGTTTGAGACATAGCATTTGTTTGAGAGATTTAAAACTTTGAAACCTGATATATCGGTGTTGGGAAAAGGCATTACTTCAATTATGCCCATGGTCTTTCTTACTAATAGGGCAATATGATTATTGAGTTATTTCCCCATAATTCAAACGTTTTCAAAATCGTGACGTCACATCGTTTCAAAACTTATTCACGGAACAGAAGATTACTCCGTTATGAAAATGTAACCAGATACGTTTTACATTTTCAGTCAAAGTTGTCTGATTAAGGGGCTTTTTTAGACAACCCATTAGTTGTCCCCAACATCTTGTGCTATGGCGATTACAGCTCCAACACAACAAAGACCTAGATACGGCAAATTAGTCGAGTACCAAATTACGTAATAAATCGATGAACTACAAAGGCAGTTGTTTCAAAACTGAAGATTTTTGTGCGGGTAATAATATTGACAGAACAGCAGTACATTTTGACATGACAATGTTCTTCTGTTTTGAAACGAAAACATTTGCGGACTTAAAACATCCATGTCCTATTTTAAGGTCATATCTAATGCGGTAAATGTATAACACTATTACTATTATTGTCTAATTTTTACTTGTTCAAGATAAGCGACGTGTTTGGCATTGGAGGTGCGGCAACTATTCGAGGGCATTACCTGATGACTACACCAACGGTAACTATAAACAGGCACGGAACAGGAAACTATAGGCAGGGTACAAACAACGAATCTCGATGTTATAAACACAAATAGTGGCAATCAATCTTTCATTCATGATCAATTGCTCCGTAACACCCTCCCATTTGCAACTTGTTAATATACATTGTACGACACGTCACTAGCGAGTCTAAAAAACTGAAGTACGATAAAAAATAACACTAATAAGATAGGAACAGCTAAATAAGTGAAATACATATAAAAAGTCGACCTTAAATTGATCATACCAGATCAGTATTTCTTCGATCAAAGTTTCCCATTGAAGAGGTATCTTGAAACAAGACATCCTCGCTTTCCGTGAATTTACACAATAACATCTGCCTTGATGGCTGAATCTTCGAAACTCATTTGACATACATCTCAGTGTCTCTAAATATCTCTGCTATTCAAGTATAGGATGCAGAGGTGATCTGGCACTAATCGCATTGCACGCAAAAGAAACACTTATCATGAATAAATGTGAGACTTCACGAAGAGAGCAGGTCACCCATTAGAAAGGAACCCTCAATAGTCAGCTGACACAAAGAGTTGCATAACATCGACGTACATACTGTTGATAGGCTACGGCACCATGAATATGTGTGATATACCATGTGTCATATCTATCTTCGATATCAATATGAGGCTCATGACCCAAAATAAGTTTAACAATACCTTGCTGAGTTACGTCAACGCTTCTCCTCTTACGACGAAGAATGCATGGTAACTTCTATCTAGGGTCCATCAAAAGTAATATCCAGCACCCAACCAAGATAAAATCAACTTCATCCCATAGGTTTAAGACAGGAGGGAGTAGGTCAGGCACAAAAGGAAGGTCACTGCTTCAAGATCACTCACAAGGTCCTACAAAAAGGTCCTCATAAGATAACGATGACATGCCTGATAGCAGGCAGGAATGTTACGGCCATGGATTGTGAAAACATAAAAAACCAATAAACAAATGCACTTTGCAAAAATTAAAACTCGAAAAATGTATCCAGTTAAGTGGAAGAATAAACTATAAACTTTCTCGTGCTTTCTCGTTTAACCTCTGCTCGAACCACTACTGAAACTGCAAAACTCTCCCTGATTGACCGGCTGTTACCACAAAAGTTATCTTTTGTTATCTACACTTTGTTCAAATGATCGGCAATATTCCACAACTTGCAGTACTAAATCATGACTTGTCCGGAAATAATCTCTATGCTTGGTTCGACGCAGATGGTTCGAGATACAAACATTTGAACGAGTGGGGAGGGGGACATTGATCTCTTCGCCATCCCCATAAGAAAGATTCCTATGAGGAAGAAAAAGGTTAGTAAAAGACAAAGCGTATCTCAAACTGCTGCAATGAAAACGTTTCAAGACTTTTTGGTGTAGCTTCCGCATCAACCAAAGGCTACACTTAATGACATATCCGCATTAGTTCAACTCTGGGAGTTAGCATCAGGAAAATGGAAGGCGGGCGAAAACAAAGGAAAATTTAAAAAAAATTTTTTGCAGAGTAACAAGCAAATGTTGTCCTTCATTGCCACAGTGTTGCTTATTTTATCTTGAGCCCTGAGATGCGTTGCCGCATTGATGCTTGGAACGACGCTTTAAACCCCAATCCTAACTTGACAGAAAAGTCTTCTTCAGACTCTGATTCATCAGTGGCTTGCGTTATCCGTCCCCAAAAATGTCTCAAACGGGCCGGATAGTATAGAAAGCACTTCTTACAACACAGGCGTTCACCTTTGAATAAATCCTTCAATGGAAGTCCGGAAACTCCCAGATAAGTTTAAGGCAAAAATCTCCAGTTCAACCGCAAAACATATCCGATAATCGGAATAATCGATCAACAATCTACCATTCGCATATATCTACGTGTTTTCCGCTCTAAATTGAGTTTTTCTTAAATCTAATTGGAAAAGAAGGAGCTACAACAATTTACGGAGATTGCACTGCAAACAGTAAAGAGCTGCGACATTCCCTATACGTTATTGAAACGATAAAAAGTGTTGCAACTGTTAAAGTTTTTTCGCCTGTCCCTACCAACCTGCATCGCAAAGAAGACTGGGGACCTGGAGTATTATTACATAAATAGTATAAAGGCACAATACCTATGCTGCACATGACAGTGGAGGCACATGCTCAAAACCAGTCATACCTTAAACGACACCTTAACCATGTCACACTGACGACTATCGTAAAGAGACCTACCTGTTTCTCGAGCTCCACCTCCATCCACCGAATAACACACTCTCACAGGTGCAGTTAAACAGCACTAGACGTTTTTAGAAGCCCTTAGTTTCTGTTACATTGTCCTTAGTGTTTTAATAAATGATAGAAACACTCGGTGCTTTGAACAGGCAGCATACGCCTTTCATATCTTGTACTAAAAACCCATAAGTTAAATCTATTTACTTTTTCTCAAATCTACTCCTGTAATTAAATTAAGTCCGATATGACTATTCAATTTTTAAGACTCCAGTTATACAATAGCGACCTTCAAAAAACTATCGCTCCTTAGTTATCATAAATAAGATATTCAACAAGCTTAGGTGTGACCTTTGGCTGCGGCAACCATGACTAAGCAGTCCGTACCGAGGCGCTAAGTGTTCGCCGGGCGTTCACTAAGAACTTAACCTTCGTTACTAGAACATCAACCTACTCCCTAGACAAAGCTACCAAATGCTCTAAACAGACTTGTGAATATAAAGAACGGCTCTGTCACGCCAGCAAATATCTGTGTCTGGGAGGAATTAACTATATGAAATTAAGCCAATGGCTTGAATAGGTCACGGCTAAGACAATGACAATGCGCGACTAAACGTTCTCATGGAACGTCACATATGGCTTTCGAACCAACAGCTCAAACAGTGTTTTCTGTAGAAAATATACTTTTTATATCCTTAAGTACAATACTGCGTGTGTTCCTCTAAAACACAAGGCAGGTTGTGATCAATTTTTGGGAGCACGCACAGTAGAGTTCAACTTCCTTGACGTAAACTGTGAGCATGTCAGTTATATTTCTTACACTTTACTCTCTTTAACTCTTACAACGATACACATTCACGTTATTAATACAGTCGATTGCAAAGTCCGTACCTTGTTCAGGTCTATTTAACGACACCACTCATCTTCCTGTCCCTTACAACGCAATGAGGCAACCTGCTAATTTTCTAGCACCGAGAGACTTGCGCAGCTGAATTACGGACGTCAACACCTGCACAACTACGCTTGATTCTCATTTCCAAAAATTTCGATGACATGGAGACAGATGCAATCACCTACTGCCTACACTTACACTATGTAACAGTGCCCAACTGAATCAAGTGGAACTGATTGAGAACAGCTCCTGTCAAGCCTGCCTACGATTTCTTCGTTACCTTCTTACAGTCAGCTTATTCTGCTGAAAGGTTAGATAAATCGACTATCTGCCAATGCTCTACTCATCCCAGACTACTGGCACTACTCGCAAAGCCTCTAACCTTTCCACTCCACCGAATAGAACGTTTGCAATTGACAATGCCCCTGCCCTATTAAATTTGAAGTTGCATACGAATTTAAATCAGCGACACCTTTAGAAGTTAACTTCACCATAGTCGCAGGACGATCAATGCTCTCTTGAGCTCTTTTTTAGTCGAAGAAGTGTACATATTTCTACGCCACCTCAACTTAACTTGGACTTACGGCGAACAGTCACCTGTCTGTTCGAGCATTACCCACGTTAGCTACCTACGTTAGCAGTATTTTCAATGCCACGTAGTGTATGACATACGGTCACGATCTTCGATTAAACTCTAAACGAACTTAAAACCCTTCCCTTGCATTATCTATTAAAAACCTGTCCTAGGCCTCTCGCCGCTATGCTTTAACGGTGTGGCCCAAAACTAGGATACTATAGCGTCCGGTTCCAAAGTTGTGATTGCAACACTAGTAAAGCAAAGGGCAAATACACTTCTTTTCTATGAGAACCGACACATTTTTATTGAAGTTTCTCTTCAATATGCTGCCGCTTTAAGGATGAATGTCACCGATATAGATATTCATTAACAGTGATAATTGTTTTATATACTTCTGAGAACCAGGAAGACTATAGTATACAATCATTTAAATTAGTTACATTCTCAAATCAACTCTATTTAAACTGTTTCAGCTATCATGTATAACGCAAGCGTGCGGCAGGGGGGAGGGGGATTTAGACTACTACATACTGATGATTCAAATGCGTATGGAGAGAGAGAGAACGCTTTCTTATCTTGATGTTATCAAGATCTAAGCGGTAGGAAGGCTATATTTGTTCTTAATTTGTAAAATTTAACAGAATCCGGCTTCTCATAAAACTGCTCTTATACTTGAAAAGAATGCACTTTAAAGAGAGAATGGAAGAGAACGAAGAGAGGCGTGCAAAAAATTCTAACCAAGATTGGGAGCTTCGATAGGAAAACATTAATTCGATCTGCATCAGGCCGCAATCTTTCAATTTCCATCAACTGGCTGAGTTAATAACTGGACGAGATCAATCTATATAATGTGTCTTGCCCCAGAAAAGGTTGAAAACTACTGCTGTAAGGAGCTCCATCTCTCTCCTTTCTTTTCAGTAATAATCGGCGCTTTGCAGTCGCTATATCGTATCAAAAGAAACGTTGCATGAGAAACAAGAAAACATGGCAGGACTTAAACTTTAAGCCTCTTTACGAGCGCCTTAAACGATCGCAATCCATCAATCCTCTCATTGTTGGTAAGAGCAAATGGGAGTTACACCAACATAATCTGGTTAAACCTTAGCAATCGGGCGAACAAATCGCTTTGTTGACAAGAAGAAAACTCCCCGCTCCTTTGCAAACAAGCCTTCACCTGCCGCCTGATGCTTCTGTGCGGTAATAGAGGATAGTGCGCCAGCAGGTTGTAACAAACGGAAATAACTTGGCGTGAGCGAGGAATGGTAAACCAGAAAGACACGAGGCCCATGATACGATGAAAAGAGGCTTGCTGAGCCTCGTAGTGATGGCAAGATTGCAACAAGAGTGTCAGTGTTTGGGGCCAATGTTGGCATTATTCGCGACAATCAAGTTTGGATCTGGGACGGAAGGCAAACTGTTCAAGTGAGGTAATCACAATCTTAGTTTACAACACTACAGCCCAGTGGCGCACCTGGATATTCATAAGGAGGTGGCATATTCAAACGTGATCAGTCCTTACGGGGGCAGCGAATAGATGGTCTGTAGATTTGAATTTCAGCTGGTACCTGGGTGTGTGTGTGTAAGTAATCTTACTAGACCATCAGTGGTCACTATCCCAGTGCCTCCTAATACTCCATACCTGCTATAGCCCTACTTCCAACTACTTGTTTCATCTATACCACGACATGATTTTACTGAAAGGAAAACAAAGCTCCTCTTGGTAATGGGAATCTGAACATCAAACACAGACTAGGCGCTCCTCGTGGTTTGTTATCCCCTATGGCGGTAGAGAATCAGTGCAGTATAAAACAGCAACAGAAAATGGCACATACATAAAACTCGCATCTTTCAACACCTAATATTGCAACACTAAATTTGATAGTTACAATCCCGGGCCTGCCCAAAGATGGTGCCCGGTATTTTATGGTGCTCTAAAAAATTTTACAGGGGGCATTAAAGGACCGAGTTATGCATCAGCTTGCTTAACGGAATTTACTGGTTCATCAATTTGTGTATAAATGCTGGGGAATTACGTTAAATGTGTTAGGTGAACGAAACTTATCTACATAAGCAAACCCACTTGAAGTAGGATTCAAGCCCGATGATACACCATCACAATACCAGTGACAACCACGATGATGACCACGATGGTAATACTGCTGCTTATAACGACGGTGACGATAATGACGATGATTGTGATAATGGGAATGATGATACCGAAAATGATTATGACGATGATGACGATTATTGTGATGACGGTAATGATGGTAATGATGTTGACGATAACGGTAATGATGATGACGATGATTATGATGATGATAACGACGATGAAGCTGATAATGACACTGCTTATGATGATGGTGGTGGTGGTGGTGGTGCTGTTGCTGCTGCTGATATTGATGATGACTACGCTTATCATGACAATGATACGGAAGACGAAGGTGATGGCTTGGTGCTGTCGCTGATGCGGAGGAGGAGAGCGATTATGATGACGGTGGTTATGGTGCTGATGCCGAGGACAGTGATACGTTTAACGTCTGACCTCTACATTTGGCATAAAATTGCCAGCCTTCTTTTTGGCTCTATTCGTGCCTCTATTCTTGATCACAAGCAAGCGTTCAACTTGGAATCTTGTGAAAGAGTGACCAGAAAAGCTAAACTGTTTTGTAGACCTCAAACTACTGTGTTTTTCTAGCTTGCGATGCAGGCCAGGCAAGAACGAGCAGCTCCGGATGTCCGGGATGCTGGTGCCAAAGCCGTGGCTTGGGTCCAAGTCTGGCGCCATACAACTCGAATGAATGTAAGGCAAGCTGTTGCTAAATTATCAACTAATGTTCCCACTACCAAAAGTGCTGTGACATAATTGCTGGATCAAAATCTTAACGAATGATTCATTCCATGCAACGTATGAAAGTACGACTCGCTGTTGATGAATTCTGGTATTTCAGAGAGACGTTTTGTCTGTGGGTTGATTTTCCTATTGATCTACCAGCAGCGCAATCCTAATTCTTTTAGGGGTACTATGCTCAACTGATCTATACACGCATCAATGGTTCGGCCATGCTATCTATAGTGTCCTGATTATATCTGCGTCAAAGTTAATATTAGAATCTGATGTCGCTGCCGCTGCAATTGGAATATTTCCGTTATCCTGATATATCCATATGGGGGCTTACCAACCACCCGACTCACTGGAAGTTCTATACAAGAAAGACAACGTGGGCGGAAAAAACGTTTTACAGATTTTCGAAGCAATGTAACATTAAATCCAGGAAATCGGATTTTAAAGTCCAAATTCACAGGCCAGCAAACACACTTAATTCCCATCAAATGCGTTTTCAGTCACAGGTTGAAATCTTCCAGTCTAAAATTTTTTTGACAGGCCATTATATCTGATTTTGGATCAACTGGCTCAAAATATTAGCGAAAAATGTAACGTGCAGGACAAAGGTTCTGCTAGCGTGCGAAACTGTCATCTCCCGGTCCACACTAACCACTACCGATAAAGAGCATGACCGCAGAATTTCAAGATCGTTAGGTTAGCAAGGCTACTTAAATTTCAGTTGCTTCAATTATCGTTGACAATGGCGAAGTGAGCGAGAGAACTGGAAAGCATCTTAATCTTGGAGGGCTTCGGTATTTCAAGAGCACCTCTTAACCAAAAGTTAACTCCGTTCTTCTTGTGAGAGACAGCACCTGAAGCTCTCCTCCCACAACGTCACAATCGCATGTCCCCAGATCCTTGGATATGATTCAGCTCCACTACTATACTTTGGTACTTAAGTACTATTCAAAGTGGTGCAATTTTATTTTTTTATTTTAATGAAATCTGTTTACAGAATCATATGTAAAATACACCAAAAAAGTACATATTTCTGTTCATAATACTTTCTGTTGCCTGTGGATCGCGTGGCCGTGTGACTATGTGGCTATGTGGCTATGTGGCCTAAGAGCTACCCTTGAAACCACCCAAGTTCGTTCCAGGCAGTCCAAAGCTTTGACAAACTTCTCCTTATCTCAATCACAGGGATCAAGCAGTCCCTATTTGAAAAAATTGGGGAGACAAAAGCTCTAGAAGCCACTCGGTTGGATTGTACCTGTGTTTAGGAGGCGGGGCCATTGTAACACTTTTGTCACGCTGCATATCTTTGAATAGATGGATGATACAACTGACCATGTAACCATATTCTACTCAGCCCCTCTCTACATAATTTACCGAGTAGGTAACTCTGCTGATCGAAAAGCAGTGTGTTCACACGTCGACATTGATTGCAGAATCGCTCACTCCTTCCAATCTATTTTGATCGATTTCCCATATTTCAAGGACGTTTGTGAATAGAATCACTAATATTTTTTCAATAATCTTATTAATGTTTTTATCAATAATTCGTACATCATAAATTAGTATGCAAAATAACATGTTCTTGTTTGTTTAAAATCCTTTTCGTTGGCTATTGCTTCATAATCATCGACCAAAAAGGATATCATAAATATTGAATTCTCGACAAACAATCTTTGTAATGTTCTCTGATCTGCTAATTTTTTCTCCGCATTATTATCTGTGTTACCATGTGCACGAATGTCATTTAACAAATGGGTAATCAATCACACGAAGAATTAAAGAGGGATACCAGAGGGCGTCTAAAAAGCTACGTACTCCATGTGCACTAGATACTAGGTACGCGGGGAAGTCGTTCAAGGTGTTGTTTTTCCTACACTTTTTGTGTCATTTAAAGTTTGTCCTCAAAATTAGACCATATCTCTCACAACAGTACGTAAAAACCGCATCGTTTGTATACAGTTATTGATAAACGTACTTGGTGCTTCGAAGTATGTGTGGTGTTATCAAGTAAAGGATTTATAAAACTTTCGTTGAATTGCGTAAGTTAATATTCTCCCTTACAGCGGCCGTCAAAAATTGCGTTTTTAACTCTTGGAAGCAAGACCTTCTAACAGTTAATAGTGAACTTGTTGAAAATGTTAAAATATTGGTTGGCACAGGACAGAAATTCATGGAGGGCTACAGCTGTTCAGCTTAATGAATTATCCGTTTCAAGAAGAAGAAAGTCTTTGAAGATTTTCAAATGTACCGTAAGAGCTTCATTATCAAGATGTATCTATTTGGCGAAAGACTACGAACCACTGACACTGTGCTACCCTAGTCTGATTACGGAACGACTTTTGTTGCTGCAAAACAAAACGCAGTAGCATAGGTACAACATACAATGGCCTCGCAAAAGGAGCTCTAATCGGTGCAGAAACGTAGTCTTACCTAAGTACTTGAAGCTTTATAGCGTGCTTTAGGATCTGGTACCGGTCTCGTTTTCATTGATCACCCCAGCCTTGGAATGAATAAATCATCTTTCTGTGTCCTGTGTGAAAGTGAAGAAGTGAGTGAATAAGGGAATAAGAGCGTGAGTGTGTGGATGGGTCAGTGAGGGAGTGCGCCAGTGCGTGGTTGTGTGAGTGAGTCAGTGCGTGATTGAGTGAGTGCGTCAGTGCGTGGTTGAGTGAGTGCGTCAGTGCGTGGTTGATTGAGTGCATGACTGCGCGAATGTGTGAGTAAGCGAGCGAGCGAGTGAGAAAGTGCGTGGCCTCGTGAGAGTAAATATACATGATTTAATACAAATGTAAGTGTACATGTAAGTAAAATTTATCTTGTAAAAGCGGGAAGACATAAGGAAGTGTTATGGCAGCACCCCACAAGAACAGAGGCAATCCCCACAGAAGTTCCAGTTGACAGGTTGGTTACGATAAAAACAGTACTTGCTTATTTTAAATACGGCTTTTCCATTTAGTCTCTAATCAATCTCTAAGTCTTTACTACCGTACTCACAGCGTCTGACAAACTGATTGCATTTTAACGGGCCAATTGTACCATGCAAAACGCCAAATTCTGCACTTAACACCCCTCTTTTACAGATGTTCAGATCTTGAACTATCCAGGAGCGGAGAGGAAAGAAGATTCTTTTGGGAAAAAAAATTACAAACAGCTCCACTGCTATAACTAGAGTCTCTCACTTCTAAAATTAGCACAAGAAAACAAGCTTTGTTACAACCTGCTATTCTCATGAATCTTATTTTCTCAAAATATCTCCAGGCTGTCACAAAAAACAATGTCCATGGTGAACATGAACAAATTTTATTTTTTGATGGGCAATGATACATCAAAGGATTAACAACGGCCTGGTCAAAACATGGTAAAAAATGCAATATCATCAACAGCTTGGGCCAATAATGGAACCATTACCGTAACAGCAGGTACTGCATCCATAAGCCCTAGTCTTCCAAAACATACAGACGTGCTTCTTCCTTCTTGCAGACATTCGCAGAGTCACGCCGTTTCTGCTTACTTCTTATCAGGTTTCTGTGCCGATGCAGACAAACGATAAACGGATGATGGACCCAACTATTTTCCCGAAATGACGAAATTCCGCTTTCACTCAAAGTATGGAAGCAGTTAATATAAACTCTGGGATAAAAGTAATGATTTCGTCGAAGTTACACTGAATATTGAAGTGCGATGTACTTGAAAAATACCCACTTTTTATTGAAAGTCATTAGCAGACAGAATTGTTTAGTTAAAGCGCTTTCTGTTATCAACTGTGAAGGCTGACGACGGTGTGACAGACGGAATTGTGATGGTAAATAATATCGATTCAGTATGTCCAGTTCTCCCATATTCTAATTTCTACGCTTATCTCCCGGGGTATTTGCCTTTTTTCTATTTCTGCTTGCTTGGGCTGCTGTTTAGCAGTTGCTTTGTGGTGAATGAGAAGATCAGAGTCAGACGACACCGTTACGTCAGTGTCAAAACCCTTCCCCTGTTTCAATCGCCTTACTTTCGAAAGGATGACGTACTTGTAAGAGCAGCGGACCTGGAACTCCGAAGTCGCGGGTTCAAATCCCACCCCACCTGCTATTTTTCGGGCAACTTCACTTGTTGACGAATTACGAACATCAAAAAGTCATAGATAGTGTATGGCAAGTAATTCAACGGCTGCCTCGTATTCCGTGTGGAAACTTTGCATATAAAAATCGTGCAGATTAATGGACGAGAATCGGTGAAAATACTCCGGAGAATAATAGTAGGTTCGCTCCATTGTCCGCCTTGATATCTCATTTTTTCTTAGCCTAAGTTCTCAAACTCCTTGTGGACGACTGGCGACATATCTCTTAAACTTGTTACGAAATTGCATCGTGACATCTTTCACATAAACAAATATATCAGAAAGTCATGTATTTACGTACTCTTATCAAATAAAACTGCTCAAGTACTTAGTTAAGTAAATGGTTATAAAATACAGCCATCAGTGCTGCAAGGTCACTCACGTGTCTCGTCACCCAATATCGCTCTCCAAGCCGTTTAAAGTTACACTATTTCGGTTAAGAGACCAAAATTCTCTGCTAGGTCGCCCAAAAGTCTAATATAAAGTCGAAAACGCTAAATCTATATTTAGTTCTTCGATTATAAAATAGCCCAATAAGTGACGTTAGGACCGATACACAAGTTGCAGCAACAAAGTTGTTATTGTCTACAGCAGGAGTAATGAAGCGATTCGAAGGAGGAAAGTCGTACCTTTGCTATGGCGAGTGCGACGATTTAAATCCGATCCGATCGAATAATGAAATTACCCGCCAAATCCGATCAGACTTAAGGCAATTTTCCGGATCAAATACGATTTGGCTCGTAGTTCTTTGATGGGACAAAACACCCCCAATTTCTTACCATTCGTTTCTGATAAAACGCTCAAGACAATGTACCTAACTCTGGACTGTTGTCCCAAATGCAGTGTATATATTCTTTACAGGCTTTACCTAACATTTAAAACATCATCTCAGCAATTTCAGATCTGATGATAACGGGAGATGCCTCTCGCAATGCAATGTAGGGCATGGTTCAGACTTCGATATTTGGACGTAGTGAACATAAAGTGAACATGATCAACTTTCTGGAATTATGTCTGAGCACCAGAAAGATCATTCTGAAAAATGATTAGGAAACTGGGTAAGACAGAATGTTAGATTTATCTGCTGGTACATTTATTCCGTAGTTTTAGGTCTTACTCAGCTATAAAAATATAACAGAGAATATTCCCTTCACAGCCTTTCACAATGTTCCTGAAGTCATGGCCTTTTTATTTGGAATGTCACACCCCAACTCCCAAAAAGAACTGGACAATACTTAAAAACGCTACTTTGAAACTTCTTTTTCAGCATCTATAGACGGTCTTGAAATTCTACCATTAAGTCCAGCTTGCGCTTACAAAGTTTCCTTGGGCGCTACCATTATTTGTAACAAAGTGGTAAAGGGGAAAAGATGCATCAGACTGAGGACATTTGGGTTCAGCCAACCAATAAGACCAAAAGAAGGCTAAGGCTAGTAACTGTTTGATTCGATCTTAAAGATGAGGATATTGCTCTTCCAGGACTTGGTGGTTCAGAGTTTCTTCGTAAAATTTGTTATAAAGTTAAATCTATTAATTGCTGATTAATTTTTGGCATCACTATCAACATGTACTTGAACCATTCCTCACAATAAAGAAAATGATTTGCTAAACCTGTTCTGCAGGGAGCAATGTGTATCAACTTACATGGCATTTCATAAGGAAATTGGCAGTAAGACTGAAAGAAAGTGCACAAATAGTATGCAAAAATTTTCATTAACAGGCCACAGGAATAGCACTTGTTGGATAATGGAGCAAGAAAGTGAGAGGATAACATTCCAAGTTACATTTTTACATGATGTTATAAAAATCTGAAGCATACACAAAAGGTAGCTTATAGTAAAATTAGATATGACGCCTTTGCACTAAGTATAGAATATGCATGGGTACCAACAGAAACACCTAAGAAATGTCAATATTCTCACAAACACAAATGGTAATGATGATGATCATGATGACTATGATGATAGTAACAATAATAATGGTGATGATGATGTTAGTAACAATGATAGTGAAGACGATGATTATGATAATGATGATGGAGATGGTGATGATAATAGCGATGACGATGATGGGGATGATAATAGTGATGATGATGATAACAGTGATGATGATGATGATGGTCATAATTGTGACAATGATAGTGATGATAATAGTGGTTGTAATTATGATCATAGTGATGAAACTGAAAATGCCAACAAATGCAAATCCCCCCCAACTGTGCACATATTAATGTAGTGTTAAGAAGAGTTCTTTGGTCCCTATAAGACGGCTCAGTGTAACATTTTTTATTCAATAATATTGGGAATACAGAGATATCAAGAAGGGCCAATGAAAATAAAGAACATATTGTCAGTGATCTGAAGAGTTAGTGACTGACAAAACTTCTCAGTGCCAAGTTGGAGGAATTACTTCCCTTAATCTATGGAAGAAAAAGTTCTCTTATTTACTGCAAATGGTGTTTACTGAATCTCAAACACATGATAATAATGATGGAAGCAGTGATATATCTGGCCATTTCACTCCTATATAAACTGGTAATTAATGTGCTTTTATGTTTTGCACCTCAAAACAGACATGGCAAGAGACTGGCTAAGCTGATAAGCTTGAAATTGTGTATACAGCATGCTTTGAGCAGATACTCTTCTTGCTTCCACTAAGGGTCCTTTATATATTAACTGATCGCTATTTGGCATGCACAAGTCAGGTAAACAATGATCTGGGGCAAATATCTCTTGATACATGTCTTCTTAAGGTGGACTACACGCAAAGATGTAGGCAGGTGTAGAACTCCAGTTACTAACCTCTAGCTTTAAATAATAGTTATCACAACATAAATGCTACTGGGGGGTTCGATTGTCAAGTGTATATTGACTGCTAACATTACATACAGAATACATTAATTACTTATTTACATATATTAAATCTATAATGAGGTATGAGTTCCTGCACAATGTACCAAGTTTGATTTGGAGATAGTTGTTGCAAATGGCAATACAGAGCTCACACAGTTCACTGCTCATTAATCAAATGTACTGGCACAAAAATACCATGATTGCTGCTGTTTTTATCAAACTGTAGTTTATGTTTCTGAGAGGAAACCGTTGCTCCCTAAAATTAACATTCAGCAACTTAAACACTGAACTGTTTGAACAACTTGTCTTTTTGTTTTGTTTTGCTTCTTTGTTGGTTTTTTTCTCCATTTAAAGTCTTCTTTTCTCCAATTAAGGAGTTTGACTATTAACACGGGACTTGTTACTAGGACAAAGCATATAAAGAATTGAAGATCTTCCTGACATCACCAGTGGCCCTCCCTGTATTTGAACCTGACCCTCTTGAACTGAAGAAAAGGAACTTATCTGCTAGACCACAGCAGCCTTAAACAAGTCATTGGAGCAACTTGTTGGACTTTGAAAGGTCAGACAGCTATATATTAGTAAGATATGATATAGAAAGATAACAGAAAAGATTACTTTTAAGTTCTAACTTCTACATGACAATTACAGACACAGATTTGCAGGTGCATCTTTATGTGCCTTTGCTTCCTGTCCCCCAGTGCCTCATGCGACATGCAAGGAAACTGACTAATTGATGGGCAATATGTAGGCAAACCGAATTCTTATGCCATAGAATCGTTGTTCAAACATTTTTCAAATTGTGGCTTGAATGAGGAAGGTCATGCAGAAGAGACAAATATACTTCATCAAGATACTGGTATTCCCAAAGGAGATTTCGGCACTATCTTTATCTAAACTTATATACTGCTTAGTATAGCAACTGTTAGGCTGGCAAGATGGACAATCAAGAAGGAAAGATGCAAAGTAACTCAACTACAAGTTTTTACATGCAAGACCATCAAGAGCATGACATTGCCCAAGAAGGTTTAACTTGCCAGTAATATCTATATAAGCAATATAGACAGATGGTGCAGACCTCTCTGATAAGAAGAATACAAAGGCACTCAAGAAGAGGCTATTGTGTAATCAGTGTAATGAAGTGGACTGTGATGGATTGGTCATGTGTTAAGAAGAGAAATGAGTGGTCCAGTGAAGAAAGATTGAAATTCTGAGGTGGAAGGCTTAAGAGCAAGGGGATGGCCAAAACTCACTTGCAATAGTATAGACTTTAAAGCTTGCAAAAAGCAGGACAGGAAGACATAAAAAGGGGCAAATGGAGTTAGGCCTGACCCACCACAACAAATGATTATGGTGATGATGACTGTATTGCCTACCACGTCAGATAGGGGAAGAACAACTTATATCTACAGTCATCGTTAGATTGGAAAAACAGCATATTCTGATATATAATGACTACTTAAGTAAAACAGCTCCCATCTTTAAATAAAAAAGGAGCTCTTAAAAGAGCTCTTAAAATTAAAAAAGGTGTTAAAAGATTGGAAATGGCCTTAAAAGGAGGTATACTTTTCAATTCCATACCATTTACTAGCAATCCCTTTCAAGTGTAGGACAGAAAAACAATGTAGCAGAACTAAACTTTCACAGTCACTGTTTTAATTTCACAATAATTCACAGTAAGAATCCTTGAGGGAAACTGGTCAGGTTATCACTGCCTCTTCCCCTCAGACCTCTTCATGCTTGGTTGTACACCATATATGATACAATTGACAAGTGACAATTTCCAGATCCTTTGAATGGGCATGTAAAAGATCAGCTAATTAACACAGTGTCCTGGTCAATCAGATCATATGTCTTATCGCTTTAATTTTAAAATTGTCTGGCATAAAACAACAATACATGTCTAGTAATACATAACAAAGTATTGCAATTCAACAGTTGTTGTGGAACACCAGTTGTAGCATTCCTTTTTTAACCAATTTTTGGGTAACGTTTATTGGTATGTTCAAAATGTTTACTTGATTATTGTCTTTCACTGGTTTCCATTCATAACAAGAAGATTTCACTGTCTCTGAAGAAGGTATTACTTTCAGAGAAAAACCAATGAAACTAAAACAACATATTTCAAAAAATTACTAAAATGACAGACGTTACTTGACATAAGATTAATAAATTTCCAAGGCAATCAAACTGCAAGAAATGATGGGATCTCCGTATCTACGACAATCTCGGGGAAGAGTTATCTCAACGATAGATATAGGGAGCGGATGCTAAATCACTTATACATATTTTGTGCAATCACCTTCCCAAAGTATGAAACGCCATGGAAGACAACTTCCAACAATTTCGTGGTCATTAAAGTTAAAACGTTTCATTAAATCAGCATGAATAGACTGCAATTTATAAGTGTATATTGCTGTTCTGTCAGTACTGAAATTATCAACCTTCGAATTTGAAGGACACTATATAAGCTTTTTCAATGAACTATCGGTATTTGTCATCTCTGATTTTCTATTTAACACCTTGTGCTAAAACCTCGAAAATTTTTTACCCGCGGCTCTTTTTTCGATCCGGCTGTAGTATCACCAATTTTACGATATAATTTAGAAACTAGCCGTAAATTGGAGCATGATAATAGATGAATCTTGCCGAGCTATTGTTTTTTATTTGCTAGTTAACATTTTTCTACTGTTTTCTTCTATACCTCGATGATAAAAGCCATGGTGGGCCAGTCACCGTAAGTCTACCTTTAACTAATATACTATAGAATACATGATAAGAGCTGTCGCAAATAATAGCTGACACTAGCACAACTGATATTCACAGAGGAACTAAACAAATCATTATCATCATTTTTTATTCTAAATGGTCCAATCTTTGGACACGGCGAACGAGAAAATTTGATATGATACACTTACGGGGATGGAGGGCGGCTGCTTTGCAGATAATTGATATTGGGTCCAGAGCACTCACCTGGGCATTTGTACTATTAAGACGCTAAAACTGGTCTAGAAAGGCTACCGTTGACTGATATCAAACAGAAGCCATTTATAAACAAAACGAATTCAAAATTTAAGAGGGTGAGGGTGTGAATAGGACCCTCGCCCCTATAGGCCTATATTACCCTGTTTACAGAATGCTTGCTGTCAAAATACTTTGGTAGAAAAACAAAATATTCATCCAGAAACAGCTAAATGGTACTGCTACTTTAATTGCTAAATCGATGCTCTAATTAGGAAACAGGAAACAACCAAAGCCTGTTTGTACCAACGTTATCTTGAATGTGATGATAATGGTCGATAAGATAGTGTAGATGTATCTCTCTGATAAAATTTTCTCCGTGTTGTTCCCTCCTATGATCTGATGCTAAGAGTATCATGCCATACGGAGGTCAAGGAGAATGAAACATACATTTGGGAGTTGATCCGTTGAGCATAGTGTTTTCCTTCGTCAAGTAAACAACAACCGATATCAACATTCTGGCATTTTAAAGAATCGTATTTCCTGACAGGAAACCAGACAAATCCTATTGATATCCATCCTTGGTTAACAACCAAACATTGTAAACTTTCCTAGCAGCCAGCACTAAACATCCTACTTGTTAGATAAAATATTACATAGATAACAAGACTGGATTCTATAGATTTGCATATTCCTCCCAGTCACAAATGATCAGGAGCACACGCTGCTTGTGACCGCCTGAAGATAAACTCAAGAAACAGGCAAATTGCAAATGCTAAGTTTTAATACCTGCCCGGCATGTACATATCACATGGTGAAGTAACATATGGAGTTATCATAACTCAGGAGCAATACAGACCATATTTAAAAGTCGGGCGAGGACAAACGAAAACCGCTCTTATCAGTGTTGATCCTACGGCTTTGATTTCTGTTATTCACCAGCTACGATACCTTTTTGTCTACTATTTTACAGATCTTTCCTCTTTGGAAGTAAAATTTGAATAGGCCTACATAATTTGGAGATCAGGACTATCACCGAAAAGTTTTCATCGAGTTTCGCATTTTTGAAATAATGTAAGATGTATCGGCAACATTGAAGATGAAAACAGTTATGATCAGGGTGTTTGATCTTGGGTTTCTGATTTCCGTACAATATTGTACCAACCGTAATTTTCACTTCTCTTAAATTTTTCAAATCTTCCCTTCTTGTCAAAGCAATGTCTCAGCACAATTCAGCAGTTCAAGACTTTCGCTTTGAGACCAGATGTTACTTATTATTGGCTTTTCCAACTTCCTATCTGTCAAAGGAGCACTTCAGTAACCAGCTCGGTTGCTGACATATAAGTAACGGGTAAAAAGTAAAGCTCCACTTCTCTCGGACGAGAAACCGAAGTATTGCAATAGCAACAGGAGGATATTCTATATGCTCAGAAATTAATCAACAAGAAAGTGAATGCACGAATCGTAAATGAAAAAAGCAGCTAGACTCACCTATTCCGATATCCAATCAGCTAAAGATTCAAGCCAGCGCTGTCATGGACGGCTAACTCATTTGGACGTCAAACATTGAACGATAAGCAAAAGAATCACTGTAAACAAATAGAATAAACCATAAACTACAAACTATTTTCTTCGACTTGAAATGTTTGAATAGTTTTCAAGCAGGGAGATTTTGACATGCTGAGCGGCACAAAGCGTGCTTTGCTAGATGCAGCGATGTCCAGATTCTTCTGTCATATTTCGCCTCACAATAAGACGCCATCAGGAAATGTCACCTTCAGAAACACGACATCTGGCACCAACCCGGGAGAGTAATTAGCTTATTCTCAACGCGCTGTAAATACAATCGACGGACAGTAAATAATCTTGGAAAACGTTCTGTCGTTTGGGCTGTTTCAAAAGTATGTCAGGTAAATTTTAATTTTTGACCTAATCTCCATAGAGTAGAAGTAGAAAGAGAACTCCAAAGACCTCAGTTGGTCAGTTGTGCTGCAGGGAAAGAAGGATGAACAGTAACGTCAGACAGGAACATCGACGTAAAACGGAGTTTTACCCCTTATTGGTTAGATATGCTCCTTGCAATACTGTGTGAACCAGTAGGAAAATATCGAAGAACTGGATGTGTTCATCAAAACTTAATAAGATCCTTACAGGCTGTTAAAAACAAAAAGTTTACTTTGGAACGAGGGGACTAAACGTTCTCCTGGAGGTGTTTTTGGAATGTTCTAGTCCCCCAAAACGCACATGATGACGAATACAAAAGATTATTGGAATTTATAGTCTCTAGCGTCAATAAAAATTAAAAGGGCTTTATATAATACATGTAACCCTGGTTAACTCCTAAGGTTAACGAGCTTACCCTGGTACGCCCTGTCGATAGCATATACATGTGACAAGAGCTAAGACAGCCAATTCTGTGTTGTTGGTTATACGTGAGGGAAGGGCCGGGGGTGTCTGGTTGATGGGTACTCAATATAATTTTGAGCTGTATTTTAGGGGTTAGTGTACTTTTTTGTTACGAAGGTTGTTATGGAGGTATTTGTCAACGCTGGAGGAATGTAGCTTACCCCACGACCCCAAGCTGGCTACGTCATTGACATGTAGCACATACCAGGGTTCTTGGAGGAACTGTCCTACATACATACGACACTAGTCAACACAATTTTTTAAGGATCGGATGAAAGACTAAACTTTTGGCTTATTTTAGAATACAGATCACGATTATCACAACCATTAGGGTACATTAAATCAGGATATTTTTCTGATGGTACGATTCAGCTGTTTTTTCATTTTCACCAAGGACTACTCATTTAGGGCTGACTGACGATATTAAGAAAACATCGATGTTGCCCATTTTAAGAAAATTTCAGTTGCAACAATTGATCATGAACTCAGTAAGTATCGCATTTCTGCTGTAAAAGGTACTTTCAGTTTTCAGGATGCCATGGATCTTACTGGAAGCTTTTCATCGCTAGCTCAGGGAGCAACTTGACAAGCTGCCTTGCACATAACACAATCTCATATGCATCAATACTGCTTGGACATTCAACGACGCTCAAACAAAAGTACGAAACAATAAAAAAGGTATTGAGAGCCTCAAGGGGATTATTTATGTATATTTAAAGATATGGATTTTTTCTGTGCAAGCAGTCAGGATATACGAAGTATGCTAGTTTTCTCTTTTTATGGGACGGCGGTGTTTGAAATCAACATTAGGATAAAATATAATGAAAAGAAATTCAAAGAAAACTGAAAGTTAGATAGAGAAATGCTGTATGTGCTCTACTCTTACCCAGGGAAAGAATCAACCCTCTCTATATTTCAAATTAGGCTTGATGAAACGATTTGTGAAAGCCATCGATAAGGAAGGTGGTTCCTTCAGATACATTTGTGAATCTATCGATTAAGTATTGAAAATTTGCCAGCACGAGTTGTTATTGACCCAGATATCAAGAAATTTATCCGGGATGAGAAGTTTGTAAAGCATATGACTGTCGCAGAATCAATACGTGGGGGTTGATTGAAGCTGTTGTGAAAAGTGCTTTGGGTGGGGGCAATAAGAGAACAGATGACTGATAGGCTTTTGTTGACCATACGCTGAAGTGCTACCGAAATATCGGTACTAACAAAGATACGAGCCTTAATCCGGTGGGGTTTTTTTCCAAAAGTCTTTGATATAGGATGTTTTCATTAGTGACCTCAGCCCTTGGTTTTCCTGTCATGTTATTTCTATTTAGTATTGTAAAAATTTGATTCTATTTGAATTGTGCAAATTTTATTTTGATAGTTTCAGTCGTGATCATAAATATGTCTAAAATTCACGAGAGTTCCCACTTCCGCTATTTTTCTTGTCAAGTACGCGAGAAATATTCAAATATAGGGTATTCTTAGCACATGCAGTTGCAATTACAATTCAACACATACAGAGTTGAGATTAAATATGAAGTGTTCTGATACAAGTTTTTTAAGTACCACTCACGCCATTGACATTTTCCCAATAAAATTTACGTTTCCTAAAATAAGTTAATTTCATTGGAAATACCTAAAATAATCATCGGTCATAAATAATCTAGGTGTGAAGGGGATAGGGGTAGAGTGGGAGTGAAATATTCAAAATCTGCATATTAAGTTTAAATGTTTCTCTTTTTAAGGTCAATCCTCATGACAGAAGTGTCTTTGTTAGTACTAGTGCAATACATACATACATACATACATAATTACATACATACATACAATAGTGTGGGGTAGGCTAGTACTTTGTCTCAGACGTGTTTCTTCCTACATTTCAGCTACCTTTGTTGGCATTTTGACTCCTCGATTTTTTATCATTTATGTTACATGATATTGTAAGAATATAAAAAATCCTATGCTTTACAGGTAATTTATGTTCGTTAGGGGTGGATTTGGCTGGTCGTCGAGCATTGCGTACCATTAACCTTCCGTCTGCTAAAGCTGTTTGAACAGTGTACACCGTGAGTGGAAAAAACCAAGAAAGGTACAACATGTTCTAACGGAGGAGAACTGTTTGGTTCTGATGGTGTTCTATCTATCAAAATCGATACAGCTCTATTTTGTTAGGTCTGAAAATGTTTGATGTTATTTTTCTACTATCTATTAGATTATTTTTTTCTATCTTGAGAATCTTTTCAAGTAGGTAAAATACACTATAACGCATACAGAAAGATAACAAAGAAAAAGGGGTCCTAAAGGATAAATCAAAACAAAGGAGCAGAGCTTCGATAAACATTCAAAGAAGGGCGTAGCTCAGAAATTAGAAGGCTTCTTTTGATCCGAAGTTCCAACTCAGAACTTTTTCTATCTTGTTTCATACTAGTTTTGCTTGTTTCAAAGCATTCGGTGTCATATTGTTCTAACTATGGTAGGTTGCGCTAAGTTATTTCTTTCAATTAAGCAGTTTTAAAGGTCTACGGCGGAATAGATGGACTTTTTGTCAGTCTAGAGTCTACAAAGACTTATTCGCTCAGGCGCTACAATATGGGAAACGTGGCACTTAACACGTCTAAATTTTATTTTGCCAGTTCCTGTAAGATGCTCAAAATCATAAGAGTATGACTTAAGTGATGAAGGGGGCAAGGAAATTGTTATGCAATTGACCCTTAATGGTTTCATTTTTCATTCCTAGCTTTTGAAAGTTTGGTTTGCCGTGCAGGATATAAATCAGTTTATTTATTGCTTGTAGCGTAAAGGTCCTTTAAATGTAGATCAAGTTGTTAAGATGATGCATATAAGGTGCATTTATTTATGTCTGAAAGAAAGCGTGCAGCACACCTGGATACACGTTGTTCTAATGCTGATACATGATTCAACTTTAAATGGATTCAAGCAACTTCTAAGCTTTCTTTCAAGTTTTTTTATAGCAAATATTCGAATAAGACAGCCATCTATAAGCTGTTATGTCTTCATTATGAGAACTGAGAGACTCAAGGCAATCAAGGGCATGTAAGACAGAATGTATCACCAAGTATGAAGCTGACGAGTCAGGTATGCGAAAGGGGAAGTGTGACATCACGATTTTGAAAATGTTTGAATTATGAAAAAATACTGAATTTTCATGTAGTCCTATTGCTAAGAAAATCAATGGTTAAAATTGAGAGTGTTGCCTCTTCCCAACACCGAGATATCATCTTTTAAAGTTTTAAAGCTCTCTAACAAAACCTTATTATTTAATGCTGGTTCCTAGCGTAAGGATCCAAGGAATATCAACAGAGTTTTGACCAGAGAATTTTGAAATTCAAGTGCCTTTAGTTTAAACACTATGTACACTGCAGGCCTTGTATTTCGGGAAAGGGACTATTTTAGTTTTGCCTTTAGATATCTGGAGCCGAATCCTACTATTTCCATAACTTTTGATTCGTGACATCATAACTTTCCCTCCGCATTGCTCAGTCATCACTCGTCAATGTAAGACTATCGCAGGAGCTTCGTTCTGGACTCCTTCTCTATATTGCAAGAATCCCGATCCTAGTATCAACTAAAAGTCCTGGAATTAGTATATATCAAAGTTTAGAAAGCCACCAATAGCAGTTTGTGATCGGTATTTGTTTCTGTTTTTTCGTCCTCGTCCGCATTTGAGTAATCAATCACGTTTGAAGTTTTCCGTTCTTTGTATACATAGTTAAAAATTTGAAGTTAGGTTCTGTCAAGAGTCTAACGGAAAAAGCTTCCAGACTTAAACCATGAGTTGTTTAATGAAGTTGATACTAAGGTGACTATCCATAATCTATGTTCTGTCGAGTAGCCGGTCGTCTATTGCGGCCATTGTCTCTTATTGTCCTATTTCCTTACAGAAATTTCAATATGAGGTCCTCTGCTTATGAAAGGCCTCTGATTGGAGCAGCTCCTTCCATTTCCTGCCAACTGAGACCACATCTCTTTAGATCTGTTTAGAATGTCCTTCTCCGGTTGGTTTTGGGTCCATCGCATTTCCGCTTTCCATTTATTGGGGCCCAGGTCATGGCTGTTTTTGCATGTCGGGAGTTGGACATCATAAGCAGATGGCCAGCAAATTTTAGGCGGCGCACCGCTACAACTTCATTCAGTGGTTTCGATTGGGTGCGCCTTAGAACTTCCTCGTTGGTGACATGATCTTTGTAGCTGATTTTTAGGATATTGCGTAAGCACCTTTGTTGAAATAATATAATAATAATTATTATATTCGGCCTCTTTCGTGCTGTACAAGGAGTCTTAAGTATTTTGTCTAACTTCGTATTTTTCAGAGCTACATTAAAGTCAGAATATGACGAGGGAAGGATTACCTGTTGGGATTAAAAGTTGCAAAATTTTATTGCCTATTTTCGCAAGTTTATACCAACAACTTTTAATCTTTTGGTGACTCACAAATTTAAATTCTATGACTTAAAGAGAGATTTCAATTTCGTCTCATGTTATTTTCCTTACGTTTAGTCGTTACTACATTTTCTCCCCTGCTGTTAGAAAATCGGATACCACGAAAAGTTGTTTACTGAGTAATTTCTTTCATTTTGTATGACTTACGTTACTTAGTTTAGATTAACTGAGACGATTTAGAATGGTATCATTAAGTCACACTGAAGTTTACAATGTTGATATCAAAGCGAGAGATAGTGCCCTAGTGTATTCAATTCTCATTAATCAACTGGAAAATAACAGCAATTTTATAACACTTGTTCTTCACGAATGGATTGTGGTCCTTGTTTTAATTGTACTATTAGATCGCGTCAGAACTAAACTCTATGCAAAACAAGGTCATCTCGGCCTTCCATATTTTCCCCACACGAACTGAAAAGTGCACCAGGGCATAAACTCCACATGATGATGATGTTACTGAACTCTTAATAATGATAAATATGTTCCAAACTCTTGGCAGATTTCCAAAACTCTAATCTATAACGATAATTCCAAACTCTGACAATGAATACTGTTTACTACATAATTCTAAAGCCCTAAAGTCTAGAACTGTGTTACCCCTTTATCCATTTTGTGGGATGGTGTTTCTCACGCCTAAATACCCAGGTTTCGTTATCTTATATAAATTTTTATGGTTTTGTTTAACTCAAGTTTTCATTCTTCGTGATCAATAAAAATTTATTCCCCACCATGATCAAAGTAAACGTTAAACGTTCTGTAACGAATACATTATGTTTAATTAAAAGGTTCCATTGACACCTTTTATACATGTAAAGCCAAATTGAATTTCTAGATGAGAGTGTGAATGACACTGGGAAGGAAAAAAATTAAAATATTGTTACGGCTCCCCCAAGATGTCCTTTCTCATGTTGATAGGAGACTAATACATTCTTTACCCTTTATTATGATCCACAGCTTCTATCTAAATTTGACGTACAGGGTACGTCTTACTTACCTTATAAGAGTCTGGTTAATGTAAAACAATGACATTACCCGAGCAGGAGTCAGAAAGTGTTAAGGTACCTCTGGCTTGATGCTTATACAAATCCTTTCTTCTCATTTAGTAAAGTAATATCAATAGACATGAACTCCAGGAGCTCCATTTCCACTAAAGAACTGCAAGGTTAAAAGGATAACTTGAGTTTAAAAATACCCTAAAGGATTCCTCTTTGCAATTATTGGTACATGTCACATTTTTCAAGCCAATTTTTGCTCGCAGGACTGGGAAAAATTGTTATACTGTGCTTCGTTTCCATGTGACAGCTCATATATATTGCGCGATCATGTGCCTTAACCTCTGCTACGAACGGACTATACCCTCACTATCAAAGCTACGATGGAACTAATTTTTCTTGGCCGTAAGATGTACGTCTTTTCACGCTGTAGGTGACGATTTGGAGTCAAACAAACCACTTGTCTTTTTGAAGTGCAAACATTCTTAGTCTTGGTTGCAGGGGCGTAGCAACTGGGGGTGTGTGGGGGGTGTAACACCCCCTGACGAGAATTTTCATATAATTTCAGGTAAAATTGCAGTCTTCCTCCATTTGATTTCAGGTAAATTTTGAACA